>JAOXNR010008859.1:0-32689 GCA_028571225.1 Parsonsia alboflavescens
CTTGATTTTGTGTGTTGTTTAACTTCGATTTTGTAGTTTGTTGAAAGCATGGATTAATTGTATTGTATTGTGCATGGATTGTCTAGAAATTGTTGTATTGCCTAGAAATTGTCTTATTTTCTTGAAATTGGCTTATTGTCTCGAATGGCTTGCATTTGTTTTGAATATTGTCTCTCTAGAAATTGCCTCTACTCTCTCGAAATGTTCTTTTGTGTCTCAAATTTATATTGTTTCTCAAAATACATGTGCTAGTGTCTCGAAATGCATGTGCTTGTGTCTCGAAATCACCGATCCAAGTATCAAAATGGGTTTGCACATTTCTTTTCCTAATGTGCTTGTTATAAGTTATTTTCCCAATTTCATGACTGCAGAAGAAGAATAAGAGATATGGTTGAGAATGGAGTTGAAAGAGATTGGACTAATCTTCCCACTGAATTCTTGGAGTTGTTTCGAAGTTCTGGATTGTTGATGCAAAAAACTTCCAATTAGCATGTACTTCATGGAACAAAGCAAGAAAGGCCTATAAAGCTGAATATTTTGCTTATCGTTGTAGCAAAGGACCGCTTTTGTGGGATGGTTTTGTATCTAGGTGAGCTGAAGCAGTATGCCTTCGAGATTAAGATATAGATTAGAGATTAGAGATGTTATTATTAGTTCCCTTCAAAATTTGAAAAGCTTTTGTTGGAATCATAATTGTTATTTACGTTGGAATCATGATTTTGCATTTTGGTCCCTAAAGTATTTTTCTTGCCAAATTAGGACTCAAACTATACCGTTTTTGCATTTTGATCCCTAAAGTTGCCAAAAGGGTATAGTTTGAATCCTGATTTGGCCAATAATTCTATGTTTATAATAAGTATATATATATATATATATATATATATATATATATATAAATATATATCAATCCGTATATAAGGTAGAGACAATTGTGGCCTTGATTCAATGGTAAAAATGCAATTTAACTTAAATTACAAATTCACTTTTTTTAAAATAATAACATTTACATGTCATGAACCGTGTCAACATTGATATTGCCAGGATAAAAATCCACACCCTCCACAGAGAAATTGACATGAACGTCAACAAAATTTGTCCCGAAAGATTGTTGTGTAGAATTCGAATCAGATATAGACACCTCATGATTAAAGTCAGTAGCTGTTGGAACATTTTCTTCGAGATAATGGGCTTCTGTGTTGTGAGCATTTAGACAGGTGGTACGATTACGTCCCTTTCTCTTGCATAGGAAGCACATTTTCCTTCGAAGGTATTGTTCATTTCGAGAGATAAAGCGAGCCTCTTGTAGCTTTCCAATAGACCTTCTGCCAGGAGGAGGATTGATGACCACATCATCCATCCCTGTAATTAAATTCAAAGACGAACACAAGGGCATAAGCTGTATCGAAGGTGCATATGCTTTCCTCAGCTTTTCCGTGTCAAATGAATGACTACGACATAGAGTGTAATAATGAGCTGTGGTTATAGAATAAAAAAGAATTGAAGAATTGGGTCTCTCATGGACCACGCTTGGTCTCGAATCTCGAATGGAAAACACTTGAGTCTCGAATGGATGACATGGATCTCGAATGGAAGAATTGTGTCTCTAATGGACCACACTTGGTCTCTAATCTCGAATGGACCATACATGGATCTCGAATGGAAGGGATGGGTCTCGAATGGAGGACATGGATCTCGAATGGACCACAATGGACAACTCTCGAATCTTGAATGAACAACTCTAGGGTCTCAAATCTCGAATAGAAAACTCTAAGGTGTCGAATATGGATTCTCTTGTCTCGAATCTCGATTCTCGTTTCTATAATGGACATTTTTCTTTTGAATGGACAACTAATGTCTCGAATGGACCTTTTAATCAGATAAATCAGGAAATAGATGAAAAATTTACCTGACAACAGCAATGGCATGTTTGCAAGGTATCTCTTCCACTTCCCATCTCCAACATCCACAGGTCTTTTGGAGGATATCCACCAGAACATTTGGTTCCTTTGGAGGACTGCCTACGACAGATTCCTCTCTATCCCGAATGGATGTAGTCCGTAGCCTTTCAAGGTCGACTTTCACAACTTCTTCCTCAATTCTTTCCATCGATCGCTTGGTGATAATATCAGGCATTGTAGCTCCTACTTCCCTACGTTTGTTGAACCAAGCCTAACACAAACTCCTAACACACTCATTTGCAGATGTAATGGGCAATTTCTGAGCTTTCTTGATCACATGGTTGAAGGATTCCACGATATTGCTTGTCATTTGGTTGTAGCGATTGTTTAGACAATATGCCTGTAACCAACCCAAGCGTCCTACCTCGACATCTAATCAACGAGGAACTCCAGGGTGGATCTCTTTAATGTCTCCAAAATAGAGGTCACATGTCTGCTTGTCAAAGGTATAAGCCGCATTTTTAAAACGAAGTGCAATTTGTGGATTTTTGCACTTTGTCCTTAAGTTTTCATTTAGATATCGATAGCAGAAGGCATGTGGAACCTCAGGATATACTGTCCTCACTGCATGCAGTATGCCTTTTTGCTGATCAGATATAATAACCAAATTATCCCGCAATCCATATGCAGTCCTGAATCTTCTCAAGAACCACTCCCTTGAATTGTTGCCCTCCTCCTCGCCAAACCCAAAAGCAAGGGGAAAAGTTTGCCCATTTCCATCTGCACAAACAGCTGCATAAAGTTTTTCCTCACACACACTTTTCAAGTGTGTTGCATCTATGACAATTAAGGGCCTCATGTACTTGAAACCCTCAATCAAAGGACCAAGTACACAGAATGAGCTCAGAAACTGCTCATCTCGCATAAGTATACTGGTCACCGTCCCTGGTATTACACGCTTTAACATATAGAGGTATGAAGGTAGCTGTCTGTACGAGTTTTCTAGAGTTCCATAGGCTATGTCTTTAGCACGTTGTAAAGATCGCCAGGCTTTGGTGTATCTGAGCTTCACACCATAATTGTCCCGCATGTCTTGAATCATATTTTTGGGGGTGTGATTCGCATTAGTGAGTTTTGCCAGCATATATACGACCAATGATTGTTGAACTTACACGTCTATTTTGGCTTTCTGTATAGTTTGGATACAGCACTACAATTTGCACTTAGCATGAAAGTACAATCTTTTTGGTTCTTACATCGTGCCTCAAATCTTTCCCTATTCGAACGTACCACGTTATATGGAAATCTGTTATTAAGAGAATATTCACCGACTGTCGCTACCAGTTCATCCTTATTATTAAAGACAGCATCCTTTATTATAAAACCCACCTGTGGAACAGTATCATCTTCAAAAAAATGGACCTCTTCATAGTCATTCCAGACCATGTTTGCAAACTGAGTAGAAGAGTTCGGTATAAAATATTCAAATGGAATCACCTGCCTCATCCCATCGTGGAAGTTGTCATCGTTGTCATTATTGTCACCATAGTCATCATCATCAACCTCAACGCTGTGAATATATTCTTTATCGAATTCATAAATATCATCCGTGCGAATATATCCAGATGTCCCCGCTTCATCATTTGCATCAATAAATCCTGCCCGTTCATGATCATTTGGACCGGATGGACAAGTACCACCAATATCACCACTGATGCCACCCTCGTAAGTCCTTTGAATTTTGTTCACGATGACAACTTTAGGATCCCCTTCCCCCTTCAAATATATGATGCCTTACATGTCTTCAATCTCTATTAATTTCATACTTCCATCACAAAATTTAGAAGCAATTGACATTTGTATGTCAAATTGGTTTAAGTCAATCTTCATCAAGTTTGCCATGCTTCTCAAATCTTCATAGTTCATATCGGAGGGTACGACTAGTGAACGCACCCTTTCAACTAGAGAATCCTCGTGAACAGCAATCCTCATGTAATCCATTTCTACACCGTGTCTTGAAATCAACTATGTGTGTCTCGAAACCTAATGTTTGTGTCTCGAAATCCCCTGTCTTGAAGTTCATATGTGTTTCTCGAAATCTCTGTGTGTGTATAGAAATCCTGTGTCTCGAAATCCCAAATCCTCTGTCTTGAAATAACTGTGTGTGTCTGGAAATCCTCTGTCTCAAATCCCATATGTGTCTCCAAAGTCCTCTCTCTTATCCCGAAAGCCTCCTATCTTGTCTATAATTCAACTATCTCTTATCTCGAAATCACTTAAATAGGTAATATACCTATCTCGTGTCTCGAAAGCCTCTTCCCAGATCTCGAAATCTCCTCACTTCAACAAAAACTCTGCAATCCCACTTTCCTTCCTTCCTCCTCCAAATAAACAAAACAGAACGAAAAAACCCAGGCTTCCAAACACCATAGAAAAAAAATAACAAAGAAACAAACCGAACAATGTACCTTCGAACACCCCCTACCTTCGTTTTCTTGATTTCGGAAAACAAAAATCAACAACCGAGTACAATAAAAAGCTGGATGTTTCCTTTCTCTCCTATAATTGAATGGTTCTTTGAGCAATTTTCTTATCTAGAACTTCTGATCAAATGAATGATGTTAGATGTAATTTCCTCAATTCATTTTACAGGTAGTTGGGTTCGGTTAGGGGTATTGAATGCTGAGGGCTAAGATAGTAAATGCATGTTAAAGGAGAATAAATGTTATGTTTTGTTTTTTAATTAAAAGTCAAAATGGTATATAATGAAAGGTTAGTTTTAGATATGAGTAATTGTGAAATATTGTGAAAATTTTGGGTAAATAAGAAATTACTGTTTCAATTTTAGTAAAATTGAAAACGTCCCATTATTATTAGGGAAAAAATTTTATATTTAGTTTATTTAAATATGATCAATACCATTTGGGTAAAGTTTTATAAAATTTATTTAAATAATAAATTATTATGGATTTTTTGGTAAAATAATATGTTTTAATATTTAAATAATACCTTATGCGATAACAAATGTTTTGGAGCTTATTTCATTTATTGTACTCTTGAAAAAATAAAGCTAAGTTTAATTTAACAATAATTTAGCTCTTTTTTCTTGATATTGTAAAGATATGGACCCTGAAAGATTAAGAGTGAAATGGACTTATAGGCACAATCTTATGGTTCTTGTCGGTAAGACCATAAGTTGTCATTGCCAGTATTCTTGGATTGTCGAGGTGATTGACTTGGTGAGGCTACATGGGGCAGTACAGCGATTTAGTAGTGGTCCATTTGGATAAATGATGGATCTATCCCGTTATGCTGGGCGTTTTTATGCTCATGCTGCATCTCATACTCTTAGACGGAAGGTTCATTTCTGTGGTGCTCGCTCCGATGAGATGTGGTTCCATATTGAAGGCCGCTAACATAGATGAGGGCCTCTGGAGTATGCTTTGATTACCGGACTTCGGTAAAGCCTAGTGGATGCTAGGATTATAGAGAAGCTGCTGACGGTTGCCTCAACATTTTGTCGATTACTAGGGCTTGATCTACTGACCCCGACAGAGGTCTTAGGGAAGTGGAAGGATATGGTGGTGGGATCTCTAGTGCAAAATGATGTGAATAGCATCATCATCAAATACTGGATACTAACACATGAGTCGTCAGCATTCATCCCATATTACATTTACCTATAGCTGAGAATAGGGATGGCAATGGGGCAAGTCAAGGAGGGCATTTGAAAACCTAGACCTGACTTGCCTATTCTAGGGCAAGACCTGCCCTAGCCTGTGACCTGTCATGGGTCTCTTAATATAGACTCGTGACCTGACCTACCTTTTTCTCATTATTGCTGATACTCACTCGCTCTGGTGTGTTTTGGTATGCCTCAAGCAGAGTAATTCCCACCCAAACCCATTAAATTCACTCTCTAATAATGCAATTGTGAAGTTGAAAGAAATCATCAAATCACCATCCCCAAATCTTTTTGATTCCAGATGTTTTTCGTGTTGCAATTTATTAAGCTTCAGATATGATAATGCAATGCAAAACAATATAAAGAATATTCTTAAATATGGGAAAATAGGAGAAGGAATATGTACTAATATATTGTCTCTGCACACCAAAATAACCTCACAAGAGAACCATACTCGGTAACTACAAAACAACAAGCAAATTCATAGAAATTTTCAAATAAATCTATGAAATCACACCACATGACTCTACATCTTAAAACCACACAACATAACCCATCAATTCTCCCACCAACTCCAACCCTCAGATCCAGACAATCATTGCCGGATCTGTGCAAACTCAGCCTCACCGCCACAACATTACCTTTAGACAGACTAGATCTGAGAGTCCAGCCATCCCCATCCCCCGCCTTCTTTCTTAATGCATAAAGATCCATGGCAGGTAGAGTCTTTCTATAATACCCTCAAAATTTAGGGGCCTAATTATTATTTATGAATTTATTTGAAAACCTTGGTGATATTTTAGAAATATTTAAGGGCTTATTAATAAATCTGAATTCTTTCTCTATTATATAAAGGATTATATTTTAGACATTAGGATTCTTATCCTCTTTATAACTTCACTTTTTTCCAACCTTAGCTGCCTCTCACGAAACAAAGATTGGAGAATTTCATATGAAATTTGGAGATTCTTTTTCGATTTCTTTATTTTAAGCTTTGTCGAATTTTCAATCTTTTAAATTTTATTCTAAGCTTTGATATCTGAGTTATAGATTTGAGATTTTAGAACTTGAGGATTTTATGATCCTGTAGACATATTTGTATCTTTATTTTTATGTAATCAATTAAAGTTTCTTTTAAACGAATATCAATTCAAAGTTTTTTTTTTCTAACGGAAGACAGAAAGCAATATCAATTCTGTTTTTATTTCGAAAACATGATTCTTGAAATTGTGATGACTTGTGAATTAAATTAATAATTTTAATGTTTTATGCAAATTTTACTCCGATTTCTGAGAACAAAAAAGTGCCATTTGAGTTCATGATACTGCTACTGCTACTATTATTATTCTTATCATTATTATAATATATTTTTATGTTTGATGTGGCTACTACGGTATTATTATTATTATTATTATGGAAAATATATAAAAACCATAAGCAATGAAAATATGAGAGGAAGAAATAAAGAGGAGAAGTGGTAACTCTAATTTCTCTACTTACAATCATCACAATACACCTTCTCCTTTCATAGATGGAGGTGGATGAGAGTTACATTGAATGAATGTACATTGGAAACTTAATAGACATGAGAGCATGAATGTACTTTGGAAAGCTAATGGACATAGAAGATAAATGTACTTCGGAAACTTAATGGACATCCACTTAATTCATTAAATTCATAACAGTCCCCCTTGGATGTCCATTACTTAAGAAAATATCTTTTTTTGTGCATGAAATGCAGCCTCATTAAAAACCTTGTCAGGAAAACCTAGTGGGACAAAACCATGGCTAAGGAAAAAAGAATGCAGCTCTTTTACTCTCCCTCATTAATATGTCAATTGTGATCCTTGAGCCGTCATAATCTAATATTATGAATTAACTTTTTGAAAGTTGAACTAGGTAGTGATTTGGTAAATAAATCTGCCACATTCTCACTTGAGCAAATCTGCTGAATAAGTACTTCACCATTCTTTTGTAAGTCATGTGTGAACCAAAACTTTGGTGAGATATGTTTTTTCCAATCACCTATGATAAATCCTTCCTTAAGCTGAGTAACACATGCAGCATTGTCTGCAAATAAAGTATGGTATTTCAGCGAGATAGATTAGTGCTCCAATTGCATTGAAGTATGGTATTTCAGAACTTAATAACGTTTCACTATTTTCAGGAGGTCGAAAAGATCTTTATCAACTTCAAGTGACCTTACAACTATTGGGGTGCTTAATCATTGTGCTTTCTCCATACAAAAATGTTTTAGCACCTTATCTATTAGGTCGCTTGATGCACAAGAATTCCATTTTTTAAGTGCTCAATTTGCAATCCAAGACAAAATTTTGTCTTTCCACTACTCAATTTGTTTTTTAAAGATCTTTCATTTCAAATTCTTTCTTTAAGCACTCCACTACCTTTGAAAGCTCCTTAAAAGTTCCAATTATATTTAAATCATCAACATAAACTACAATTATGAAAAACTCAGATCCAGATCCCTTTATAAAAACGCATGGGCAAACTTCATTATTTTTATAACCTTCCTTCAACAAATATTCACTAAGGCGATTATATCACATGCACCTAGATTTTTTTAAGCCATAAAGAGATTGACTTAATTTAATGGAATATTGTTCTCGAGAACCTAAATTACATGCTTCAAGCAAGTTAAATCCTTCATGGAGTTTCATGTAGATGTCACTGTCAAGTGAACCATACAAATAAGCTGTAACAACATCCAAAAGATGCAAAATCAAGTTTTTCATATACTGCCAGATGTATAATATATCGAAAAGTAATTGCATACACCACAGGAGAATATATCTCTTCATCATCAATACCAAGTCTTTGTGAGAATCCTTGTGCAACTAAACATGTTTTGTATCTTACGATTTCACCTTTTTTATTTCGTTCTCGCACAAAAACCCATTTATATCCAACTAGTTTTACACCTTTGGGTGTACACACGACAGGTCCAAAAACTTCTCATTTTACGAGAGATTTTAACTCTTGATTCATTGTGTCTTTCCATTTTAGCCAATCATTTCTTCGACCACATTCCTCAATAGACTATGGTTCATGATCCTCTTTATCATTCATCATATGTAGCGCTACATTAAATGCAAAAACATCATCGGCATTAATTTTTGATCGGTTCCATACCGTTCCGGACATGATATAATCTATTGAGATCTCTTCATCTTCATAAATTTCAAGTACCCGAGTCTTCTCTGGAGTTCTAATATTGGTGATGTCTAATTTCGAAGACTAGTCAGTAGTTATTTTTTCTAAGACTTGGCCATCTTGATTATTTGCTCCTTTCCTTCTTTGAGGATTTTTATCTTTGGAACCGATTGGTCTATCACGCTTCAGGCATGTCATAAACTCATTAGCAACAAGAGGTTGTCCTTCAGGGACAACAATTTTAAAAGGAGCATTAGCAGTTGATACATGTGACTTAGTTACTTTCTTTGGGTTAGTAAATGCATCTAGCAGTGTTTACATGTTTGTAGATTGTTTTGTTTTACACAGATAAGGAACCATATATAGTCTCAATGCCCTAAATTAACCTAATAATTCATGGATAATGTAATTACACATGTTTGCCCTTAAAACATATAAAACATAACAAGAAGAAATAATGAAATATCAAAGAGAAACAAAACTGTGTCAGAGCTGCCAAGGGCCATCCGGAATTAGATGACTACTTTAATTGTTGCCTTCATTTTCCTCTATGGATCCGGCACCTGTTGGGATTGATTCAGCATTGGCTCCACTGCTCTAGAATACACCGGTTGCTTCTTTTTGCCCTTTGTTCCATGCTTTGTCTTGCTTTCAATTGCACTCTTTATGTACTTAAACTAGGGTCTTTTCCTCAAATGACCCTTCAATGGTGCAAACATGGAACAACTTCTTTGTTGGCTTAACTTGATCAAGTATAGATCTGTTCATCATTGCTTCATGATCAAGTAGTTTTTCCTTACGTGGCATCAATGCCAACATTGCTTCTTTCATCTCCAATCCATTCATTGAATCTCCCCTTGAAGCTCCATCTTCTTTAGAATTGAACTCGAATCTTCTCATCTCCTCATTTGGTTGCTTCCATGAGTTCTCCAATGTCTTGATAGCTCCTTGATATCCATCTAGCAGTGTATGGATTAAGATTTTGGGTGATTTATAGAATTCAGATAAAATTTCTTTTTAAGTTGATATTTCATTTCATTTAGGTTTAATTATTCTTGGGGATCAAAGATTTGAGGTAAGTGGTTCCTATCCTTTCTTGATTTTTATAAATCTCCTATCTTTACATGTTTTCTTTTAAATTTTTATATTATTATGAAGGATATTATTTTTAGTATAATAAGTATTTGTTTCCATGGATTGTGTGATGTGTGAATACATGAAATGTATATATGGCTCCTGTAATTCTATGTACATCAGAGAGGGCTAATTCTCGAATGTACCTACCTGTCATTGAGTAGGCAGGTCATGCAAGCAAGTTGTTATGACCCGCCTAATTGGGGAAAAGTTGGGTTGGATATCTAGTACTAGTTTCTGCATTGAAGAGTTTGAGCCTATATATGCATGTACCTAAGTTACTATGTATCTATGTATGCAAGCTATGTATGTACGCATGCGACCAAATAGTGTTTCTCTCTTTTTTGGTTTATCAAAATTTATATGGATTATTTTGTAACCCCTTTATTTTATTATGTATGGTATGTATGCGAACGTGTGATTGCATGTTAAAATCTTTATAAAAACATATCTGTTTTTCACTTGAGATAGAACTAGAATTACTTATTGAACCCGTATATGCTTACCACCTTTTTTCCTCTTTTTTTCTTTTTTCGTAGGTGACTGAATATATTTTGGTTGGAATAGAGATCTACAGGGAAGATTTGTAATTGATTTAGTTGTAAGTTCTTTTAGGAATTGAATTTAGTTTGGGGACTTATGTAAAAGCTATCTTTTTGTTTGAGGATTATCACTTTGATTAAGAGACGGTTTTTATTTTCTTGATGTATAGTTATGAATCATGTAGCCTTGAGTGTTGGATTAGTCTAATGCGCAGCATGTTATGCCCGGGTCACGGAGTGTGACACTTTCTTCTAGCATTACCAATGACATTGCAAATCGCATCCTTCAGGAAGACTTTAAGAACTCATTTGGTCTCTTCATAGATCAACCCACTGAATGTTGGCTTTGTAATTCCTTGGATGTTATGTTGAAGAACCTTGAACTAAGAGAGACAAGAAAGAGGGAAGGAGAGGGAGAATCCAAGGATGGAAAGTGAATTCGAAGAGGGAGGTTTGGCGATGGAAGTCTGACTGTGACTATGGCAGCAACGGATTGATAGAGAAGAAAGAGGGAGGAGATGGGTGCAGCGGCTAACAAAAAGAGAAGGAAAGTGAAATTTGAACATGTTAGAAAGGAGAATTAGGATTAGAATAAATGTTATATCATATATACTGATATATATAATTTATATATACAAAAAAAAAAATGTAATGGGACAAGCCTGACTAGGTCTCTAGCCAGCCCCAGACATGACCTGACTTGAAACCCATACTCGTCCTATTTTAAAGCAGGTTAGGTAATACCCACCTCAAATGGGACAGGTTAGTTCGGGTACTCATCAAGTCAAGTCATTTTACCATCCCTAGCTAAGATATTTCCTTGGGGCACCATTAGGTTAAGCAAGACACAACATTGCCTCTAGAGAGCCGTCGATGATGAGTCTCGAGCGAAGAAGAGATACTTATACAACAATGCCTAGATAATACTGGTAAGACATCTAATCTTATTTATATTATGATGCAGGTGAATATGGTGGGTTGAGGAATAAGAAATTTTGGAAGAAATCTAATAATAGGAACTCAAGAAAATTGCAACTTTTAGTTTGGATGAATAGTAAATGAGGTGAACAGTAACTGATGAACAGTGTCGGAACAGTAATCGGTGAACAGTGCCAATGAATAATAACTCAAACTTTGGATAATCCATCAAAATTTGAGGCTTTTCGATAATCTAACTTCTGAACTTGTCAGAGGTCTAGACAACGAAAATTGAGTTCCTCTCCTCTATACAAACTTCAATCTAAAGTAGTTAAAGGATGAATAATGAAAGAGCAATACCTTGCGATCACAAGGAAAAAGAGATAAACTCTAAAATATTATTGATAATAGATTCAACTCACTAGCTCTTAGGCATTCATCCTTATTTATAATACTAGAAGTTCTATGTTCCTAATCAGACCAGGAAATAGAAACCAAATAAACGATTAATAGCTAAGTTATGTGTTCCTAATCAGACTAGAAAATAAAAATTAGGAAGAAAATAATAAAAAAATAAAACAAGTTTCTAAATAAAATTCTATCTAATTAAAGAAGTAAAATTATTAAACAATCCTGATCTTGCTCGTCTACTTGTACTGCATCATATTAGCATAACAATGACTTTGTCAAAAATTTGTTGATGTTTTTCTTTCAATTTATTGATGGATGTAAGATCACTTCTTGTCCTTGAGTGAATATTTGTACGGTGATGCTCAATTTGTTGCTTCTACATCCACTAGTACACAACACCCAAGGTTCCTTGGCATCCGAAATATTATTCAATCCATCTCTGTAGGGGCGTGATATGGCTTATTGGATGCGGTAAGTAGTCAACCTTTCTACCTTTTATTTTTATTTTCATAAAATCAACCTTTCATAAATTAAATTATTATTTATAGGTACCTACTCAATCATTGTACATTGAGCCAGATGAGTAGGAGCAATAGATGTCGTATTGGATTTATTTTGATGGCCTCCCTTATATTTCACCTGTTTGCTAGTGGAATTCGAAGCCCAGCTCATTCCAAGAGGTTGTCTAACATCAGGCAACCTCCACTTATAATATATAAGTTAGTTTAATGATATTTGAATTACTAATTGTAAATTAAATCATCTAATTTATTGTGTCTAATATGTTATATCTATTATTTTTTTTAGTCACCTGCTCCGGTTGTTGGGGATGATAAGATCCCTAATTACGAGGAGGAGCATTCTCCCTCCCCTAAGAGATCGGAGGGTCAAGGTGCAGAGGAGGCCCGCCATCAGATGTGTATCTCTTCCTATTTTAATAAATCAAACATGAAATCTTACTAGGAAGTTAATGTAATTTTTGTTTAAATTATAGTATGCTCTCGAGAGCGTAGAAAGGCCCTCCCGTTCTAGTCATAGTGTCAACCACATTATGATCCATCTCATAACTTTATTGTCAAACTATGAGGAGTGGGCCAGAGTCCAAGTGGTCAACCATTAGAAGTATCTCAATTCCTGCTTTGTGGAGTATGATAAGTGGGTCATCGCGCTCGTCACAATGTTGTCCTGGAGCATCTCGTCGGGATCGAGAAGCACCTATATATGCGAGAGGGGCTAATTGGGGATGGGGATGAGACTCCTCAGTTCCTTCCGCCAGGCTTAGAGCTATAATTATCGAGCCTTATTAGGGGAGGGAGGTCGCACGATTCAGAGCCTCATCCACGATTTTATTATACCTCCTCCGACCATAGTCAATTCTCGTTCACACTAGGTTAGTCTACGTCCACAATTTTATGATTGTTAAATAAAGTCATTTAGTTAGTGATTTTATTCTAATCGTATCTAATTTGTTTCTAAAATAGCAGGAGTAGATGACAGGTGAGGCAGGAAGCAGATCCACACACTCCGGTTGTGGTCCAGCTACCCCCAAGTTAGTTTAATCATTTCTCTATTTTTTAAAAATTTCATATTTACATAAATTATTGTAGTTAGTAATTTTATTTATTTTGGTTAATTTTTTAAATAATAGCCACAAAGGATGTTAGTAAGTGGTAGGATGCAGATCCACTTACTCTGGTAATGGTCGACCTTACCCCAAGTTAGTTTAAGCATTTATATATTTCTTAATATTTAAATTTATATTTAAGTAAATTAACATAGTTTGTAATTTTATTTATTTGTCAATGGTAAATTTTTTTAAATAACAACCACAGGGGGTGTTACTAGCAGGCAGGATGCAGTAGCTCCATCGACTACTGTTGTATCCGACCCTGCCCTTCAGGTGATTTTTAAAGTTAATTAGTAATTTTATTTTATTTCATATTTATATATCTTATTTGGTTTTGAATTTATTTTTATTAATTTTTAAGTATTTGGATTTAAAATTATTTGAGGGAGGATACACAATTTAACTCAAGGTCTAAACTAAAAGCTTGATGTCACCCTTCACAGATCTCTCTCACCAAATGGATTCTAAGATGCCAAAGAAGAAGCCAGAATGAAAGGGAGAGGGGGAGATAGAGTATGGGTGCCATGGGAGGTAGTGGACCTTCCAATGATGGATCCTCCCATCATGGACCCTCCAGTGGTGGACTCTCTAGTTGATGTGCTGACGCTTTTGGATACTTTTTGCTGTTTAGGGGGGTCAAAGAGGTATTGATTTGAATTTCGTCTTAATTTCTATTTTATTTGATTATATGTTAGACTTTATTTTAATTCCATGAATATAATATAGTTTAATCAATAATTGAGTTTATATGATGTTGTTTTTAGTATGTTAGACTTTATTTAATGTTTTTTATTTTAATTCCATGAATATAACATAGTTTAATCAATAATTATGTTTATGTGATACTTTTTTAGTATATTAGACTTGATTTGATGTATTTTTTATTTTAATTCCATGAATATAACATAGTTTAATCAATAATTATGTTTATGTGATACTTTTTTAGTATATTAGACTTTATTTGATGTTTTTTTTTTTAATTCCATGAATATATAATATGATTTAATACATAACTACGTTTATGTGATGGGTTTTTTTGTTCCGTATGTTAGACACTAATTTATTTTAATTCCATGAATGTTCTATAGTTTAATCAATAATTAAGTTTATATGATGTTTTTTTTTTTTAATATGTTAGACATTATTTGATGTTTCTTATGTAGCAGAAGCTTGACGGAAGGATTCTCGTCATTTGATGGGGATGAGCTTCAGAAGGTCCATGATTGCAAGTGTGAGCTAGAGGGACCATCACATGGACCATTCCTCCAAGGGTTGGGATGAGTTGCTAAGTGGAAAGTGGGGAGTTACATTGAGGCAAGCCGGTTCACTCTCGTTTTGTCTTAGCTATACGTAAGTATAAAATATAATTTATATCTTAAAATATTTACCTCACTATTTACAATAGAATATCGATTTTTACCTAACTCAAATTGCAAAGTATGCTCCGAGATGCTTTTCTCACTACCTTTGTTGCGGGGACCCTTGAGAAGTATAAGTTCGATGATGATTATATTGGGTGGGTCAAGGGAAAGGTAGAAGATGATGAGGTTGGGCAGTAGGAGATCCAGAAGGTAATAAATATAGTTTCTATTTAAGGCTTTTTGTAAATTATATTTTATATTAATTAATTTAATATTTTCAATATATCTATAAGTCCTGATACCTTGTTACCTCCATAATCACTAGGTATTGTTGCGGATATCATTGATAAGGGAGACGATGACACTATATGATCCGAAGCCATCTCCCTGGGCGAGGGCATCTCCGGTAGATCTGTTGGAGCCGATTTGTAAGATGATGCCACGCCTTCTACTACAGGTCGGATATTATAGTAGGATGGGATGCACGAGGCCTTCACCTCTCCAGTTCAATATGTATTTTCTGGATTGTGTTACTATCCTTCTTCAGCCTGATTTGATTAGCTATGCAGCATCTATTGGCTACTATATGACACAGCTATTGAGGGGGCATCTTCTTACAGATGTAGCCCAACACATCATGAATGAGATGGCTTGGATCACGCTTTCATGAAGCAATAGGAGTCCCAGTAGTCCCCCATCATGGGGTCTTTTTTATTTATTTTTTAAATGTTTTGTACATTATGTAAATAATATTTTGAAAATGAAATTATGTAATTTTTTTTATTTATATTATGTAATTAAAAAGAATATGAAAACAATTACAAGTCATGAATCATGTTAACACAGACATTACTTTCAAACAAATCCACACTCTCATCGAAGACACTTACATTAACATTAATAAAATCTCCCCTGTCACTTGAAACCGAAGACTTTTGGCTAGAAACACTTGATTGTTGAGTGGATATTGGATTACATATGGGCATTTCACGAATTCCGTCATTTGATATTATCTCCTCTACTTTGCAAGATGGGGCTTCTGTATTGATTGCATTCGAATAAGTTAGACGATTGTATCCTTTTCTTTTGCTTATTTTGCATGCTTTCTTCCGACGGTGTTGTTCACTTCAAGAAAGGAACTGACCTATGGTTTTCCTACCTCCCTTCTATCAAGAGGAGCATTAACAACCACATCTTCAAACATGCAATTCATTCAAAGTCGAACACAAGGGAACAGATTGTATCTAAGGTACATATGTCACTATTTTCATATCAAATGAATTTCCACGACATAGAGTATAGTAGTGAGCCCTAATTTCCTTACAAAAGAGACCAACATGGTTAAAGATGATAAAAAAAAATTAATAAAAAAAAAGGGATATGATTCTAAATTTATTTTCTAAAAAATTATAATGCAAACATCAGAGAGTAGAAAAGACCCTGCAGAAAGTCAAAATGACCTTCGAGAATGTCTGGAAGGTCATTTTGATCCTCCAGACCAGAAAGTCGAAAAGAGTACAGAAGGTTGATCATTTTGACCTTTTGGAGGGTCGTTCTGATGCTTCAGACCAGAAGGTCATTTTGACCCTCTTAAGAGTCTTTTTGACCTTCCTCAAGGTTTTTTCAATACCTGAAGACTGTAACGGCATGTTTACACAGAATTTCTTCTAGTTCCCATCTCCGACATCTACAAGTCCACTGAACAATATCCACAATAACCTTTGCTTCGTGTGGTGGATTACCGATCACATATTCCTCCCTAGCTTGAAAAGATGTAGTTTGCAGCCTTTCTTGGTCAATCTTCACAAATCCCTTCTCAATTCGTTCCACAGCACATTTGGTGATAATGTTACGCATTGTAATGATTGTGTCTCGACCTTTGTAGTGACACATACTCCTATAAAACTCGCAAGCAGATGTAATAGGCAACTTCTGAGCTTTCTTGATTATATTCATTGAAGGACTCCACAAGATTGCATGTCAGTTGGTTGTGTCGATTATTCAGACAGTGAACATGTGACCAACCCAATCGCCCACCTCAACATCCAACCAACGATAAACTCTAGAGATTTTTTTTTTTAATATCCCCAAACAGGTAGTCACATTTATGCCTATCATACCCATATGCCACATTTTTGAAAATCCCTGCAATCTGAGGATCTCGGCACTTTGTCTTTAAGTTTTCCTTCAAATATCGATAACAAAAGGCATGTGGAACCTCGGGATACAGTTTTGTCACTGCATGTAGTATGCTTTTGTGTTGTTCAGATATAATTACCAAATAATCTCGCAATCCGTATGTGTTTCTTAGTTTTCTTAAGAACCACTCTCATTAATTATTGCCCTCTTCTTCACCAAATCCAAATGAAAGGGGAAAAATTTACCCGTTTCCATCCGCATTGACAACTGCATAAATTTTTCCCTCATATGCACCTTTCAAATGTGTTAAATCTATGATAATGATGGGTTTCATACACTTGAAATATGATGGAAGAGTCATAAAAGAGTAATTTGGAGTATGATGGAAGCTATCTAAAAGAATCATCTGAAGTTCCATAAATTATGTCCTTTGCACTCTGTAAAGATTATCGGGCTTTGGTGTATCTTAGCTTTACACCATAATTCTTCCTCATGCCTTGAATCACATTTTTGGGGACATGATTCGCACCGACTATTTTACCAGCATAAATATGACCATTTGTTGATGCACTTACACCCCTATTTGGCTTTACTATACATTTTGGATGCAAGTGTGACTTGGGATAAACTTATGAATCACCCTTATATGGCATTCAGCTCTACACCATGAACGAATCATGAAAATGCAAAATTTTTTTTGTTTTTGCATCATACCTCAAATCTTACCTTTTCCAAACGTACCACATGATAGAAAAATCTATTCTCAAGTGAATATTGACTGACTGTTGCTATCAATTCATGTTTACTATCAAAACTTTCATCCTTCCCTATTGAACCCATGGATGGAATGGTGTCATCTTCAGAATCATACACCTCTTCGTCCTCACCCCAATCCATGTTTGTGAATTGAGTAGAAGCGTCCGGAGCTCAAAAGGAATTAAGTGTTTGACCTCATTATCGAAATTGACATTATCATCATCAACATTGCAGATATGTTCTTCTTCATAATCATCATTATCATTGGTGAGAATATTTAATGATGTCCCAGGTTCATCATTTAGAGATGCGAATGTCCCATCTGGATTGCTTTTTATACGCACCAACAAAACCATCCCTTGCATGATCACCACCACACTGATGTAATCTTTCAATTCTGTTAACGATCATCATTTTAGGATTAACTTCCCCCTTCAAATACATGATGCCATATATAGCTTCAATTTCCATTAATTTATCCATCAGATAATCTAGATGCAACTGAAATTTGTATGTCGAATTGATTTAAATTAATCTTTATGTAGTTTGCCATAGTTCTCCTAAAATATCCATAACTGATTTCGTTTAGTACGACTATCAAATATGCCTTTCACTTAAAGAACCATCGTGAATAGCACTTTTGATGTAATTCGTATCTGCAAAAATCCAAAGAAAAAATATATATTCAAAAAAATGTATAGAAAATAATAGGAAAAAAAATGGGAGAAATATCTTAATAAAACAAAAAATAGCATTGAAATACTTTTTTTAAAAAAAAAGGTTTGAAGTTCGAACTTAATGTTTTTTGGATCGATCGGGTCAGACAATGAACCGGTGCCCTTTACAATTCGATTCACTCCTAAAAATCCATTTTGAAGAGAGTCGCTCCAAAGTGTAAGAATCATTATGAACCAGCTGATTCAATCAGGGAACTGGCCCGTTGAGTGGTGAACCGATCGAGTCTAAGTATTAAGTTGTTTGGGCCAAATTGAAAAAATTAAAAACTTGGACAACTAAATTGAAAAAAATAAAGTTATCCAAAATAAATCGAGATAATTAACTTTGTCTCTGCCCTCTCTTATCTGTTCTCTCGACTCTGAGAGTCTCTCTATCTGACTTTGAAGAAAGTTGCGAGAGAAGAAAGAATCTGCACCTATCAACAATGGAAGGCTTGAAGCTCCATTGCCTTGAAAACTTGTTCACGTGAGAGAGAGACGCGCAGATTTGAAACTTCAAGAACCCATATACATAGAGTCACAAAATGGATTGCATGTTACATATAGAGGAGTTCGGCATAAAAGAAGTGGTTGAAGATATACAAACGGCTGATTGGCCATACAGTGAATGAAACTAGTGTCTTTAGGGCAGCAGCTAAGCTGAAGGGGGAGGAGGGCTAGAGAGAAAAGTGACTGCAGCTGCAATTAAGAAGAAAGAAGAAAGAGTCTATAATATAGACTTCTATAGATGTAATAAAACATCATATGGGTGATGGAAGAATATGGCGGCGGACAAGGTGGGGGCGAGGGGGGCTGTGTGATGATGAAGCAGGAAGGAGGAGAACGATGGTTCCTTTCTCTTTCTTCCTCTTATTCCCTCTTTTCTGTTTCTCTGTCTTAAAGTCTTTTTTTTTTTGTTTTTGTGACAATCCATAATGGCTGAATGACGCATGATGAGGCTGGGGATCAGGTTCGGCCAAATCGCGGCATTGGTGGGACTTGGGAGTTGCAAGGGAAAGGAAAGATGTTGGAAGGGAACCGAAAGATAAAGGGAGGATTTTAAAAAGATTGATTTTAATAAATTATATTATTTTGATATATTTTAATTATAAAATAAATAATTTTTAATTTTAAAATTAATTAATTCAATTATGATTTAGTTGGAATTGAATCATTAAATTGTAAATCAGTAATTTTTTTGATTCTATAACTAGTCCAATTTTGAAAATATTGGCCGCACTTAATCCCTGGGAAAGTCATTTCAACTTTTCAAAAAAATTCAAAGAAAAATATATACAAGAAAATGTACAAAAAATAATGCGAAAAAAGGAAGAGAAATATCTTAATTAAAAAAAGAGAGAGAAAAAAGGGTCTAATTTTTTTTTAAAAAAAAAAGGAAAAAAATATTGAAATATTAAAAAAAAAACAAAAAAAAGAGTGGAGGGTTGAATTAACCCTCTAAAAGGTCGGTATAATCTTCAAAGATCGACTTGACCCTTTGGAAGGTGGATTCAATTAAAAAAAAGGATGCTCAAAGGTCAACTTGGAATTCCCAAAGGTTGTTTTGGAACTCCTGAAGATCAGACTTGAACTCCTTGAAGCACACGTTTTGACCCTCAATGCTTTTGGAGTCAAATCCAGCCTAAATCAACGCCAAACACTCTGTAACCTAATTTCTTTCCTTTTTTATACCAAACAAACAATACAAAACGGACAAATACTAGTTTTCAAAGACATTAAGCAATCAAAATACAAGCATCAATCACCATAACAGTAAAAAAGAGAAATAAACTGAACTCCGAACACCCAACACAACATTGACTAGTTTCTATTTTTTCAACTACTTCTCTCCTGAACTCAACACACTACCGATTGGGATTTTTTTTCAAAAGGAGGGGGGGGGGGGGTAAAGGTTCGTTTTAGTGAAGTTTTTTTCAACTTCCACTGAAGGAAACTTTATCAATAGTGCAGTTATATTGTGTTCAATTCTATCTTATAGCAGTGCAATAATAGTTGGGGTATTCTGAATGTTGAATACAATATCGTAACTACACGTTAAAATTGAATAAAAGTTAGATATTTTTTAATATTATTTTTTAAATTAGTTTTAAAGTTGGATAACTTATGAAATTTTGTAAAGACTTGGATAAAATAGAAATATTTCTATCCAAATTCGGTAGATAAGAAAATAGTCCTTTTCTTTGAAATTGATTATTATACTTTTTATACATGAACCGAACGGAAACTAAATAGGATTAATTGCGAGTCGGACAGGGTTGGATCAAAGTTTTTAATTTTAAATAATAGTTTATTATACATTATATAATATACTATAAAAAATTCATATAAAAACAAAGCTTTACTAGTTGATCATATATAGTAAATAAATAAATAAATTTTTAATATTACTTATATTATAATATTAATCTTTTCACTTTTAGAAATTTTTCGATAAAAAACCATTAATTTTGATAATAATAACTTAAAGTTTCCATGAAATTATTCAAAGAAATTGAATAAAAACTGATTCTAATAAATTTTTAGTAATTATATAAATAATTTATGTCATTGCTTAGTTATGATTACTTGATGCAAAATTAATTGGAAAATATTTTAAATTCATAACATTCTCCAGAATATCTTATATTATAATTTTTATTTATCAAAATATTATTTAAAATTTTGGTCACATAAGTTAATCTATCCACCTGATTCAAAAAAAATATCATTAAATGATGAGCTAATATACATCAATAAACTAAAATACATTCCAATAGTTTTCTTTATTGTCTTTTTCATAATTTTAAAAGGGAAAAATCAAAATCGAAGAGATGTAGGAAGTTGAAAAAGACATTTGTGTGCTCCCTTAATTTTGAAACTGCAAAAATAAAAATTGAGTGAGGAATTAAAAGATATGAAGGATTAAAAAAAATTAGAAAAAGATTACATAGGGAAAGATTGAATGCGTCCATGGATCCTCTAAGCTGATGAAATATCAATTGGTTCTTTTGCATGTCTTATTTCGTGCTTCTCCTTTGAAATATCAATTGGTTCAGAGCTCTCTTGTCTAATTTGAATTTTGGACTATTGTATTTATATAAAAAAGATTTCAACTAAATAGAAATCTTGCACACATAGAAGAAGAATGAAGAGCTAATGTACTTACGAGTTTATCAAATAATTTAAATCTAATATATTATTAAACACGAATCTTTAAAAAATATTAAATTTTTATATAACATGTATTATAGAAATTACATTTATTAATACTATTATTTAATGATAAAATAATAAATATGACTATCGTTACCTCTCTTTTTTAAAAAAAAGAAATGATTAGATTAATAATAGTATATCCATTGAATCTTTATTATAATATGATAAATATATTTATTATAAGAGGTGATTAATTAATTTATTTTTTTAACGAAAGTGAAAGGGGTCTGATCATTTCATTCAAAAACATCAAAAGGAGAGTACAAAATGAATTCTCAAGACTTACGAGAAAAGATAGAGAATCGAACCTAATACACGAAAAACTTTTGTTAAAAGGAGTTTTAGGCTCCAACTTAATGGGGGTAATTCAAAAATATGATCATGTGTAACTTGATTCCTCCACATTCAAGTTGTATAAATCACTTCTCAGAACACTAAAGTCCACTATAGATGCAACTCTCACCTAATGCAATCCTTCCTCAAGTTCTCATCAATCCAAGATGTTACATTATGAACAAAATAAAAAAATTCATGTATCAAACTTAGGCGTAAAAGTGATCGACAAGTCTCAGTTACATAAGGACAGCCTCTGATAGCATGAAAGACTGTTTCCCCATCCCTTCCACACACCTAACAACAAGGATCATTACTAACATGTCTATTATACATGAAATCATTTGTCCAAAGCTTTTCTAATTTGATTTTCCACAGAAGTAATGCATAACTCAAAGGAGCCTTAAACAAAGTCCTTAACTTTACTTCTTTAGGAGAAATTGGTCAAGGGGATACCAACTTATATGCTAATGTCGGAGTGAAAATTCCAGAGTTAGAAAGACTCCATCTTAGATAGGGGTGGCAAAAAAGCGAGTTGGTCCAAGGTGGGCTCCAAGCCCTGGTCAGCTTTGCCTTGCTGGACCATGAGAGGCGGTGGGCTGAGAAGGGCCAGTTTGGAGGACATCAATAATGGCTTGGCTGGCTAGAGGTAGGCTGGATTAGTTGTGGGTCGGTCTGAGCCGATCCGATTCACGGGCTCCCTTGAATTATTATTATTATTTAAACCAGAAAGATGCTCGCCGTCGGATGAAGCACCGGTGTCAGAGCTTGACACCTTCTGCTCAAACAGTACCTCTTTTTCATTTTTTTTTTTCTCTTTACAAAATGATTTCTAAGGGTTCAAAATCAACATATTTAACAAATTCTTCACAATATAAAGTTTTAAAAGTTTAATTTTTTTGAAAACTTATGTAACTTGAGTTTAGTAAAATTTTAAATTAACGTAAAGTTAATTCAAAATGCATTAGAATTAGACGTTTAGAAATTGGTAAAAGATACCTTGAATTTATTAATAACAAATTATTGCAAATACATAGTACTAGGAGGGGGACCTGTTTACCTATACCTTCCTGGAAATCAATTAAACAAATTATAATAAAAATAAACTAATGGTAAAAAATTACACTTGATTTTCAGTTGCACCACCACTTGAAGAAACTCCTCCTCCAATGTTTTTAAAATCGGATTGGACATTGAATCGGATGACTAGTGGAGTTAAAGTCGGGCCGGTCAAATCAGATTTTTTTTTAGTAATTTTTTTAATTACAAATTAAATAATAGAGTATAAAATTTTTTATATAAAAGTAAATTCATATTTTTAAAATAAATTTTATATTTATTTTGTAAGGAAAACAAATGTTATATAGTTTAATGCTAACTTTATTATAAAAATAATAATTTTGATGTATGATTATAAATAATTATAAAGTAAATTTGGATTACAAAATTAGCTATTATCGTGTCACAAATGCGTTGTTGGTGAGATGGTAGAATGCCTTTGTTTTATCATGGAGATCTAAGTTTGAATCTCCTCATCTTCAAATTTCATTTGGAGAGTGTTTGATCAGGTTGGGTCGACTCGATTTTGATCGGTTCAGGAAGGAAGCATCATTATTTTTTACATTGTCGAAAGAAATAGAAAAAACTCTTTTCAAAATATTATATTCACCTATAGTCGATAAACTATAATTTATAATATTAATAACATTGTGAGGATTTTCAAATAGTTTA
The DNA here is from genome assembly GCA_028571225.1 of Parsonsia alboflavescens. Taxonomy (NCBI): domain Eukaryota; kingdom Viridiplantae; phylum Streptophyta; class Magnoliopsida; order Gentianales; family Apocynaceae; genus Parsonsia; species Parsonsia alboflavescens. The sequence continues at coordinate 23,639 of JAOXNR010008859.1, forward strand.
AAAATAATGATTCTTTTTTGAAGAATCCATTCATGGTCAATCCAATGACAAGTGATACACAAATAATTCAACACATTTATACTATTGCACGAATCACAAGTAAGAGCAAATATTGTCTCTTTTAAATTTAATTCATTAAAATGATCAAGAAGATCTTTTTTTCATTCTTTTATAATATGTAAAAACAACACATTTAATTATAGATCAATTAATTTTACGAAATGCCGATTGTAAAACCCTAATAACCATTCTAATACATTCATCCATTTCTACTATTCCCAAAGGTAGATTTTGTGAAATTACCCACCTAGCAATTTTTCCCCTGGCAAGTCTTTGATCAAATCGAAAATTACCAGTTACTCCCCCACTCACACATGGACTGTTGTTGTTTTAGAAAATTTTCATTCAAATCTTCGTGTTCATTTTTCATATGCCTAGTTAAAATTCCCATCTCACTCCCACTTTTATGAGCATATTGCTTCCCACAAAGTTTACAAGTTGCTTTTTCACCCTCTTCTGTAAATAAACTCCATACTAGTTACGATTTTTCTTTTCTTTGGTACTACTTGTTGTCGAGCCAGATGAAAGACCTCCCATAATGTTGATATGACTAGTGGGGGTCGAGATTTTTTCTACATTATCCTCATCAACATCATCACCTAATGACTCTACTTCATCGGGTTTGGGAAAGTAGTTACCACTATCATAATCACATTACCTAGCAAAATCATCTTCATCAGCTTTAATGTGGTGAAATCAAACCAGTATGTCAGAAATACCAAAACAATTCAAATAAATAAAATTGAAAATTGAATAAATAAAAAAATTAACAAAAGTTATAATTAAAATTAACTTGAAATTAAACAATAAAAACAAGTGAACAACAATTGTAAATTTATAAAGATTAGAAGATAACTAAAGAATAACCAACTTAAAATTTGAAAGAATTAGTTGGAAATTGTGAAAAATGGAAGCTACAAATTTCTTTACTAACGCCAAATTGCTTCACAAAATTTCTTCTTTCAATTGCCAAAAATATAATACTAGAGAATAGAGTAGAGAGTTTCGAATAATAAGTAGGAGAAGAGTGTGAGTAGAGTGTTTGAGGATTTTTGAGGGTGTGGGAGGGGGTATTTATAGTTTTCTTGGAAACATAGCCATTAGTGACATTTTTGTAATTTTTAATTTTTTTATTCAAATTTGTAGAAGATTAACGGCTAGTTGGTCATTTGATCGTTGGGCCTGCTTCGGACTAGATACTGTCCATGGGGAAGCTCAATCTAATCTGGTTTGGTTCACAAATTGGGTGGTTCGTGGGTTCCATATCGATTGCGGTGCGGGATGGGGCTAGGTCAAGAGAGGGATGAATCGTGCGGGTTGGACCAGTGGCAAACGGTCCCACTATTCATACAGGTTGGGGATCAGGCCGGGCTAGGTAGGTCGTGGGGCAATTCGACCCACTTACCGCTCCGAATATTGGTAAATCGTTATTGTCTGTGGGAACAACTAACTGTAGTAAACCCAACTCATAGTCATTAAAATATTGAGATAACTCTCCAAACTCCTATCTGGACTCTTTTGTATAAAATGAATTACATTTATCTATCTATATATGAGAAAGGTGGTAATTGCCTAGCAACATCAATCAAAGTACTTTGGCCCAGCTAGCTATTAGTCCAAAACCTAATCTTCTTAAAGACATAAACATGATACTAAGGTACTCTTCAAAAGGCCATGTATAGAAGGATTCTTAAATTAGAAACTTCAAGTCCAAGATGTTTTGCATATTCTATAAATTGGTTGTAAGTTCTGGTTACTAAACAAAACATTTGAGAAAAAAACATGCAATTCTTTCCCTTATCAAGCTTGATCTCATTATCTCTTTTGTAAGGAAAATGTTTGAACACTACAAGATGGTTTAGATGTTACTTATAAGCTCAAGCTAATGGGAGAATGAAACGAAGCAAAGGAAAAGTGTACCTTTAAATCTCTATGAAGGACACGATTCAAATGGAGATAGTCCAAAGAAAGTAAAAACTGAGTTATCCATTTATAGAGCTTCAGTAGATTGAAATGTGATCTATCAATACTAGCATTGATGCTATGCATATTATACTGATGATTTACTTCCCTAAGAAAATTGTTCCTGTAGCTTTTCTAACCATGGAAGCCATGAAAAATCAATAGAACATATTCACCATAGCATCAATAAAGATGGAGCAGATTGGTTTTTAGAAGTGGACAATTGTCTAATTCTACTCTCTCATAGCAAACTCTTAATGATCTATCTATCACATATAAAATCCCCTTTCGAGTATTGAAAAGATAATGACAAAATTTTGGTGCAATACCTGGCCTAAAATCGATAAAAAAAAAATGAACAAAGATCATATTCGAAATGGTAATAGGCTAAGATCTGATCTTTCCAATGCTAAAAACTCAAAATTCTTTGACCTAAGGAACTAACATATATCTTCTTATGTTTCGGAAAAAAAAAAAAAAAAAAAATTCTCCTATGATCAATGGAATTCTCGAAATTCAAAATGGGGGAAGAGTTGTAATTGCATATTGAATTACATCAAGGAATTGAGAGGACAATTTTGGAAATAGGAAGAATTTTTGGTTGAATTGATAGAATATGACAAAAGAGTTTCTCACTTTTTCCTCACAAATGAATTTCAGTAGGAGGGGAACCTGTCGCTTGAGATGGGGAAGCTTTGCAGTTCAATCTGCAAGGTAGTTTTAATTAAACCATTATATTCTTAAGTTCGTGAGAGGAAGGATAAAAGATGTGTTGATAACTCATTGATAGGGGGAATCCCAAGAGTCATGACAAAGCTATCTTTAAGCAATGTGTGATATACCCTTTAGATTCTTTATTGTCCTGTACTTTGTTTATATAAAGAACATTAAATGAGTAGCGAATAACTATGTTTGATGAATAGTTTCTCTTTGAAAAATCATGTAAAATGATCTATATTATATATTATTACGAAGATCTATGATAATACATCGTATTTATGCCATGAGTTTGTACATATCTTTCTTATATTATACACAAAGATGTGCCAAGTAGGCGTATATACCATATGCCCCTTTCTTTTTTAAATAAAAAGTTTAGGAAAAACTTTGTGTGAGTATACTATAAGTGTAACATATTCCCTTTTTTTTTTTTTTTAAAGAACAAGCTAGGGCATGCTTTAATAAAAATTTTCAATGAGTATACCATTTGCCAAAATGAAAAATATAAAGATGAATAAAAAACCAAGAATAAAAAATCATGATAGGTGGGGATGATTGGTTAGAGCTCATATTGTAATTGACCATCGGCTAAAAGTTATGTCTATATTTGATGTGACCTTCTTTAGTATTATTGGCTAAGTTCGATACTTCGAGTAGTCATCTGTAGAAAACCATGCCAATGAGCTATTTTAGGCTAACTTGATTATTCTCCCTCTACTACTTTTTCTTCTTCTGGAACCCCTAATTTCATACAAAATAATGAGGTGTTTTACATTCCTCCTGCCATTGAGAGAGCTGAGGTGGTGTAGGGCAAATCGTTTTTCTCTTATGAAGTCGAGGCTTTGAATCTTTCCCTCGAGATTAATGTAGATAGGTTAAGGAAAATCCAAGAGGAGATGAGGTTAATTGAGAATGACCTAGAAATCTAAGATGAAGGTCATTGCCCTAAAGACACTAGGAAGAATCATATAGTGATTTAAGAGACTAACCTTACTAGTGGAATTATACTACCTTTCCATCCACCCTAGATTGATTATTATCTTCTTCTCTCTGATATGAACTAACTTGACATTGAAGTTATTCTTAGGACGAAAACACATTCCGATAATTTAATATTTTTGCCATTCTTTCAGGCACCTTGACAGATGGGATGACCTGGAGATCGTTTTGAGCTCCATCAATATTTATAGCTCTATGTCACCCGTTTGTTTAACATATAATCAAATTTCCCATCATTCATTTTATAATTTTCTTGCATTATGTGAAGTTATCAAGAAATGCATCATTCATTTTTTAATTTCCTTTTTGAATAATTAAATATTTAGTCAATATTAATTTTTAAAGATCATAAGAAAGATATAATTATTATTTCATTTTTTTACGAACGATCATCAATTTTAAAAATAAAGTATTATTTAAAATATTAAAAATATTACATAGCAAGTGTTTTGTGTGGATCTTTATCTACTCTTTATTGAAAATTGAAATGAGTTAAAATGTTATTTTCAATTTTAGAAAAGGGAGTAACATATGATTCTTAGATTTTATTTAGAAAAAATAGCAAAAATATATATCAATTATTTTTCGAATCATTCATAATACCTATAAACTTTTTCACAGTGGAATCAGGTCATTCCATTTCACGTGAGAGACATGCACTTATTGTTTAAGGATAAAATAATCTTTGTAAGTCTAATCCTACAAAAAAATAACAAAAATCCACCCGTATAAAACAAGATCGACCCTTTAAAATTTACAAATGAAATTGTTTTATTTATGAGTGTATTTTAGGTTTTTTTTTTTTTTTTAGGAATTGTCTTGGAAGTGCCCTTTTATCCTGGAATAATACATACATGTCTCCCACGTGAGAGACAGAATGACCTGATTTCGCACTGAGGTATCGTAATGGGATAAAAATAAAGACATATTCATGATGTATATCAATAAATGAAAATAATGTTTATTAAGATTATGAGTGAATTATACATAGTTAATAAATACCTAATGTGTAATTTTTCTCTAGGTTCCATTTATTTTACTTAAAATCGAGACTTTGTATATTTTTTTTAAAAAAAGAATTATTGATCAAATTAGGATTCAAAGTATATCTTTTTGATCTGTAAAATATTTTTTTTTATCAAATAAGGATTCAAACTATATTATTTTTAACCTTTTTGGTCCTTAAAATATTTTTTTGATCAAATAAGGATTTAAACTATTGATCAATTAATCATTTTAATCCTTTTGCTCGAAATAATAAAAAAAGTTATCAAAATTATAAGTCAACGGGGGGATTGATCAAACTGAGAGAGAATATTTTTATCATTTCACTGTTCATTTAAAAACTAAACGAAGTTTCAGCCGGTCAATCCAAACTCCGAAGGGATGAAGAACGAAAGAATCAAAGTAGTCAATCTTGGAGATCATTCGGTTCAGGGATTCAAGATTGGAGTTTCTGTCATCCATGGAGGCCGGGCCGGGCCGACGAATTGAGTTCTTCTTCAGAGTCTTGAAAGAATCGAAAAATATGGTTCTTGATTCTTGACTTTTCTTGGGTTTTTGTTTTGTAGCCGTCAGTGGATGATGGAAGAATTACAGAAAATTTTGTTGGCAGTTAGTTCCCAATATGGACAGCTTTGGAGAGCTATCTATCCGTTGGGACTTTGATAGAGATATCGAACGGTTGGGAGTGAAATCATACGTCCCTGTGTGATTTAAGCAATTCACTTACAAAGCTTTAGTAACTTTCCGGCATCTTCGCCGGAGAAGATGAACAATACCCGTTGGATTTTTGTTTTTTTTGAGTGAAATGAGGAAAATATTCTTTTCAATTTGGTTAATCATGAAAACTCAAAATTTCAGTGATTTATTTTAATATTTTTGTCAAAAAGATTAAAATGATCAATTGATAAATAATTTAAGCCTTTATTTGATAAAAAAATATTTTAAGGGTTAAAATGATAAAAAAAATACTTTAGTATAATTTTAGTAATTATTTGATAAAAAAAATACTTTAGGAATCAAATGATCAAAATGATATAATTTGAATCTCACCAATAATTCTCCTAAATAAGGAACCATGTGTAGTATGTCACGTTTATTTTCCCCTTAGCCCCGCCCAATCCAGTCGGCAACTCCGCTGTGGGCTGCCTCCTCGCCGGTGGCATTTCCCGACCGTCTTTCATGGAACCATATGCCACTCAAAACCCTCTTTCACTGCACCAGTTAATGACCCCACTCTCCACAAAACTTCCCCAACCATTTCTCCGCCGCGCGTACCCCATTTGCGCCGGTCCTTTCAAGGTTTTTTCAGCAGCAACATTAACCCTGACCACCACTGAAGCTCCGCTGCCTCAAGACCACCATTCTTTCATTGTAACTAGTGAACCACCAATTAGACGGAACAACAGAAGGAAGAAAACTAATGAAGTAGTTTTAAACGCTCAGCTTAGGGAGAATTGGTTGGCCTCTCTCTCTTGCCCTTTTCCTCAGGAAAGTAACGCTGATAAAGAAATTTTGAACTCCGACTTGAATGGAGTTGCCAACTCAGCCTCTAAATGGGTTGTTGGGATTGACCCCGATGTATCCGGCGCTGTTGCTCTTCTAAAACCGGATGATTCCGTTCAGGTAAGCCGATGATGCGGACCACGCATTTCCTAATTTTGTTTTCTATCCATTTTTCAAAATATTTGAAATGTCTGATTCTGAAAATTGAAATAGAAAATGCTCTCAAAGGCCATTCTTGTGGAAAATGTTTCTTTACCTGGATAAATATGAGCAAGGAAAATAACCGTATGTGATCAGAGACGGATTTTATGAACTACAGAATTTTTGTTGGCTGCATTTTGTTTGTGGGTGGGGTTTTTTTTGTTCTAAGCTCGACAATATGATACATGGGAGGGAGGGAGGTAGCCTTCTGGTTTATCTGTGTCATACTTAATTCTGCAAACATGACATTTTGGGGTTTCTGCAACTCCCTTCGTATGAAATTACTGTTATGTTATATGTATTTGGGAATGTGGTGGAAATGTGGTACATTGATGACCTAGGCATGAAAACTGGTATATTGAAGACCTGTGTTTGTGGCTTTATACAGAAGGCATGAAAGGACTGCATTTTTATTTTTATCTCCAATTTCTAGGATACAGTTAGCTGTTAGCTGTTTTGATCCTCCAACGCAGTTTAGCATTATGTATTCTGAACTTTGGACTAATTTATCATGTATTATAGTCTTCATATTATAAAGATGTCATCATTGTTTTCTGAAAACCTGGATTACAGAAAATGGTAAACTAGCACTGTTTCAGCTTTCGGTACCTGCATTTACCATATTTCAAGTCTTTAGTTTCTTCATTGTGGCAGGTGTTTGATTCTCCTCACTTGAAAGTACTAGTTGGTAGAAGAGCACGGAAGCGTTTAGATGCCAAGTCTATTGTTCAGTTGCTTCACAGTTTCGATGCACCTAAAGGTATGCTATATTTAAGTCAATTCTGAAGGCTTTTATGATGCACTATTTTGCCGAATAAAGGATTATTGTTATTTAGCTTCATCTACTTAAAGTATTCATCAGACCTCTTGAAAATTGCTTAGCATGCCTTTTTTTAAAAAAAAAATTATTTTATGTTCTATATCTCATGTATTCAGAACTGCAATAGAATTTCTTTCTTGCAATGTAATTTTTGAAAAGCTGTTTCACTTTTGGAGAATTAAGTTGATTATGTTTCACTCTATCCTAATGGTTATTTTAAGTAGTGATGTTTTTCATTCCTTTGTTTCATAGATTTGATGCATGGGTTTGAAGGTTGCAGAGTGGAAGGAATTTTTAGGATATGTATCTTGTAGATATGATTGTATTGTTAACATCCCTGATCTTTTGTAACTTATAGGAGTGCTTCTATGGCTTGAGTGTTAGGATTATAATCTATATGTATGTGGTGTAGCTTGTTAATGTTAATACAAGCTTAGATTAAACGCTCTCAGGAATGACTAATTTGCAGCTTGAAAGTTATATATTCCTTCCACCTGACATGGATTCATGATATAGGTTCTATGAGGTTGTAAGGTAGAACAATCCCTTGAATGCTACTTAACAATATGGTAAATTTGTGCACATCTTGGAAATTGTGCAGGGTTTCTTGCAGTATAAAGTTCAGTTCAGGCAGGGACATTGTCTGGTGGTGAATCAGATCCCTCCACTCTTCTAAGTGTTAGAGGTGCAAGGCCAAGTGAGGCACCTTTCTCTTTTTAGCAAACAAAAGCTGGTGAACAACAACTTAAAATTAGTTCTCTGTATCCAGCCCTATAGATGGAATACAAATGGTGCAGTGGGAGGAAAAAAACATCATATGGGCAGAATATTATCAATATATCATAGTAATTACACAATTCAAAAACTCTCTTGTTTATCAGGACACAACATCTTTCATAGACATGACGTAGAAGAAAAAGACAGTAGGAACAATTTATCTTTTTCTGGGGAAAAGACAGGTGGAGCAATTTATCTTTTCTGGGGATATCTACTTTTATTTCTCGTCTTTCTTGTTTCCATCTGTAAAACTTTGTCCAGAAGAATAGAGACCCAAACTTGATGAGTAACCAAGCAGAGTAAAGAAAATTGCATGTTTGGGGTAGAAAACCAGAAAGGTTGAAGATGGGAGAAATAGGAGGATAGAGGGCCTAGTAGTTGTTGCCTTTCTGAGGTTTGGAACCCCATAAGTTGGCAGCTAGTGACTTCATATGGTATTAGAGCTAAATAGAGTTTGTTGTTCCACAAAAGATCATTGCCGTTTCTTGTTTTCATTTTAGTTGTTTTTATCATATTTCCTAATTTGGTTCTGCTATCAATTTGAAAGATACTTCTCTAAGTTCAGCTTTTGTTATTTCAGGAACTATTGCATATTTGGAGCAATCTATTCCATATCCGAAAGATGGTAAGCAGGTTAGGAATACTTGACAACAGAGATATATTCTTTTCTAGCAGTCAGTATTATTGCATGTTACTCATATCCTGTTGAAAAGGTGATAGCTGGTCTCTATTCTTCTCTGTGCATATATTGATTTATGTAATTTTCCAGAAAGCATTACTTAGTAATGCTCTGGTTTGGCAAGTTAATGCTTGCAAAATCTGTCTTTTTATTCATGTGATTGCCGAATTGTTTTATCTAGTAGGAGCTCATTCCATCTTCTAATGTCAATAGCTAGACTTTCAAGTGATTTTCTCACTTTTTATTTCTGGGCCGGGGATTGGGGGGGTGGGGTGCAAGATAGGGTTAAAATGGTCATTTTCTCCCTTTTGCGATCAAACGAATC
>JAOXNR010008878.1:0-32679 GCA_028571225.1 Parsonsia alboflavescens
ATATATATATATATATATATATATATATATATATATATATGCATGTATATATTCGGATGGAACCACCTATCTCTAGCCTCTTCGGAGGGCATGTCTTATTCAATTTGAACCTCTTCTCTACTCATCCATTTTCATCCAGACTTTCTCTGGAGCTACAAATTAAGTATTGTACATCACCTAAATTAATTAAGTTCCAATTAATCTAAAAGAAAATACTGCCTACTAACTGAGTAACTATTTGGTCGTCTCAATATATATGTTACAAAGTTGACATACCGACATTGAATAAATGAGAAAGCAACAAACTTGACCGATTTTAAGGTTACTTTCCAACAGCATATGAAGAATTAAATAATTATATAGTAGAAAGAAAGAAAGAAAAAAAAGACTTGCACATCGAGAGAGAGGGAGAGAGAGATAAAGGAAAAAAGAAAATTGTTAGTATTCTCTGGAGATGAACTCATTGCTTACGAAATGTCGTTTAAAGGTTACGGCACTTTATATAAAACAAAATGAGAGATGATAATAATAATAGTAGTCATATAGAGATATTATAGCGGGATGCTTCCCAAACGTGGTGCAACAGTACACTACATGCAAAGCATAAGATTCCATCTCCACAAACATGCACAAAATAATACAAAGCACTATAAAAAAAAAATAAAAAATAAAAAACTAATCTATCACTTGCTAGTTTAGTTATTTCAAGGATCAATAATTTTATCTTTTACCCCCCCTCTCTGTAATTTATTCGAAGATAACAAATTAATGTATTTATAAAAAATTTATATTTATATATAACAGCATCGAACATATCACAATTTAATTAATGTCGCTAATTTTAGTGTGTTTCTTTAAAAATGAAAAAAAAAATTAAGTAGGATTATTTATATAAAGATATATATATATTTATACAATTCTGATGACCAAAAAAATAAATGGAAAAAGAGTACACTACTCTTCTCTTGTGAACCGTCCAAGTTGTCAAATTGACTAAACTAAACATGCATGTTTTGAAATTATTGAGAGAGAAAGAAGAGTTTAAAGTACGGCAAGAACATGGGGTACACCACATAATTGATAGTGATCATCTCCCAAGTCCTTACCTCCTCCTCGTCGAGGAAAACCCATAAAAATTTAAGTCCTTATAACAATGACTCTGCTGTACGTAGCTCATGAGATTTGATTTTCTTTAATTTGCTTTCGAAATCTCTTCTTTGACCGGCTGTATTCATTTTTAAAGAGATTATGAGCTTAGATTTCTGAGTATTTAATTTGTTAGAGAGATTTGTCGATATTAATTAAGGTGATACTTTTTTCTGTTTGAATATTTGTAGTGCATTACCTTGACTACAGAAATTATGTTCAAATAGTTAAACAAGTTGACATTTCTTTTTTCTTTGTCAAACATAATATTTAATTTTATGTATAGTCAAAGATCGTGTGTGAAAACCTAAGAAATTTGTTTATACTTTGACTGAAAAAATGAAGTAATTCAAGTTATATATGTCTATGTGCATGGACACGCATATTTATCATGTTTTGTTTTTTTTTATTTTATAAATCGTTACAAATTATAAATAATTATTATATGACCTTTCATGAATCTATTATCATCTTTAATTTTATTTTATTTTTAACAGTTTATCATTGTGGCTAAAAGAGACAACCAAGGAAGAACACGAATAAGAAGAAGAAAAGGGGGGAAACCATTTAGGGGGAACATTGTCTGGTTTTTCATGGACATTACAGATGGTAAAGAAAAAAGAAAAGGATAAGATTTATCATCTTTAGTGAAACGCGAGTACTCGTGGGATTCCAATGTTCAGTACATGAATCTGGACTTGGCTATGCATTAAGGTTTCATTTCAAGAACGAAACATGCATCTTATTCCCATCCATAAAGCTGTCTATATATATATATATATATGGTCTCTGCTTATAATTATAAATATTCAAAGTTGTCAGAAAAAACGCATCAAAACCAAACAGCAAAGACCACAAATTATGGGATTCTAAGAATTTAATTCACTAATTAGGTATGTAACTACATATATATCTCCTGAATTTCTGAATATGGTGTTGGTAAAACATAGAATCTTAAGCAATCTCATCCGTCTATTATCCCATTCAGAGAGTCAACGCACTTATCTCTCTATTATTTGCCTTGAATTCGTACACTTTGTATATATTTTTTCTTTTCAATTTGTTTTTTAAAGATATTCAAATCAATTTGTCTGTATCTTGATATTCTATTAATTTATAAAAATATTAATAGAATTCGAATTCAAAATCTATGATTTGTGCACTCTCAATCCACTCATTGGAACATCCTGGAAGGTCCACTTTATATAAAATATATATATTTTTATTTATTTATCTTATGTTCTACCGTTTGAAATGAATTTGGCCCTTTTCTTTCTTTCTTTCTAACTTCTTTTTTTAATGCAAATAAAGGGATCAAAACCAACATAATTAGATCTTGGCCTTGCCCAGACGATCTGGTTTTTGATTACTCACGTTCAGAATTTTACTCACATATAAAAAATGTATGGGAATATCTAATCAACTTTAGAATAAAAATAAACTCAAGAAGTTGTTCAATATATTTCAATTGGGAATTAGCCTATTCAATATAGACTAATTAAAATTATGATGATCCAAATTATGTCAACTCTGGTAATTTGTTAATTAAGTTCATTTCATAGATGTGTATGGTGCTGAATTTGTACCTACAAGTCACGAGATCATCATCTTCCTTGCCAACTGACCTAATTTTAGGGTTGCCTTTTCTAGTCAACTTATTGTCATTTTGGTCAAGAAATTAATAATCAAAAACCTGATCCGCAAAATCTAAATTTGACACACTCATAAAAATCAAAATGTAATTAATTAGTACCGAAAAAGAAATTAGGCAATTAATTTAAATCCTTAATTATGCCAAACTAATTATGCATTAAAATCCGTTACGTAATCTAATTCTTTACATATATTTTTAGAACAAATATATAAATAAAAGTTACCTCAAAACTTTGAATAGGTTCGTACGATATCTGTTATCGACCTAACTGTACGTCCATGTCTCCACAACTTGAGCATCTTAGGTAAAAGCATCCATCAATGATTCACCATTTCCAGCTAAAAAAATAGACCCAAAAAAAAAAAAAGGAAAATTTGAAGACGCACAAAAATGAAATTCTGCAGATTCTGCTTTTAACGCATACCATATGGCAATATATACCCCCCCAAATTATTAATGCTGAGAAATATTAATTTCTTAGTTACACAGAAAAATTGAAGTACATCTCTTGTACTTTGGTCCCTATGAAAAACCATACTAAAGAAAAAACTTGGATCTCTTGTCTTTGAGATCGCCATTGCCGCCATGTCCCACCACCACCGGAGTTGCCAAACTTTTACTACCCCTGTTTTTTTTTAGCCTGGTGTGGGGGTGGTGGTAGCTCTTCCTCTTCCTTTCTCTCTCACACACACTCCCACACAACATCAAGCATCTGCCCAGCTCGTGCGAGAGAAGGCGACAACAGATTTTCTTTCTTGATCAAGAAATAAAGTTCAAAGAAACAAATACTCTTATGTATTGATTGCATAATAGTGTGACACTTGCGAAATGCACTAAAAAAAGGATGAAAAACTTTTAACAGAACAGAGCAAATTGATTCATTGGCTGTTCTTCTTCTGCCTTTGCATCTAAACTTGCGGTTTGCAGCTGATCTTCAGCGTTCTCTGTCTAAAGAGTAATTAATTTACAATTGAAGTATTGAAATTCCGTCTAAGCATCTACAACAGTACTGGGCTTCAAAGGGAAAATTTAAAAGACCAAAATACGTGAAAATTAAGAAGATTAATTTCATATCTAAGTAATGTTACAAGGCGCCAATGATTCTTGGTTTCTTGCTGCAATCGAATGCCAAGTACTCCATTTCCCTGACTCGTTTTCCACTGCAAGTCGTCATATTACTATTGTTATCGACAGCGACGCCACTAACTATGTTCACTCCGAATAGTCTGACCATCTGAACAGCGGCTGCGGGCTGAGTAGAGGTGGCGGTGATTCCGGTCGGCACGGCGGTACCAGGGTTGTTCCTGGGCTTCCAATCAATGTAAAGCTGCTTGTCTTGTCCGGTTGATCTCTGAAAGGTGACAATGTCACCAGCTTTCAAATTCTTCTCTTTCACAAATCTGCTCCAACCCTTTGTGAGGACATAACTTTGGCTACTATTCCAATACGAATATCGGAATCTCCAAACTTTTCCCCCCATATCTTCGAAATTCAATAACACGCCTTTGGAAGTGTTTCCACTCTGCAAAGGGAAATGTTTCTCGGCATGTTGCTTTGGGATCACCAGCCGATTGAGCTTGCCGACATCGCTGGGTGTCACGGCCTTCTCGAAGAGCTGTTCACGAGCTTTAACGGTTTTATCTGAACCAAATGGACTGGAAAGCCCATCTTTACAACCCCTTTTCCCATTGCCATTTAGGCCGTAGTTTCTTTTGCTTTGCTCAAGTTCATCATTGTAGGTATGTTTACGAAGCATATCCACAATCTCAGCCTTAGAGTGAGAATTCAGGAACGCTGCCTCAACATCATCTTCTTCGGTCTCCGACAATGGTTTGAAATTGGTGACCGCATCGCGGCCGCGGAAGCGCTGAGCCGCTATGTCATAAGCTCTAGCAGCTTCCTCCTCTTCATTGAAAGTACCCAACCAAACCCGTTGGTGCTTTTCATAGATTTGAGCTCCCCAACGCCCATTAGGCTGAGGAACCACCCCTTTGAATCTCGACGACGGCAGCTTCCTCGATTCAGCTTCTACTCCACCTTCTGCATCTAATATCACACTCGTCCCACTTCCAACACGGCAAAGAGACTCCGGAGACTTCGCCGCCGGTTGAGTCGATATCGACGTAGGCGTAGTCGACACAGAATCGCTAGTAGTGGTCTCATCCAAGCTACTCCCGTCCATTCTTTTTCACAAATATTAAGCGTGAAAGGCAGAGAAATTAATCTTTGCGGGCAGAGGAAGTTATGCAGAGGAAAAAAGAGAGAAAATACTAACAGAGAAAGGAAGGCAAGAACAAGTCTGAAACTGAAATGGGTTTGTGATAGAAGGTTGAATATTTATAGGAGTTAGGCCCCCATACTTGTGTGTGAATATGTCCTAAAAAATATTATATGGTGGTTACCAATATATTTTTCTTCAAGGGAAAACATTGGTTGTAGTTCATGAAAATTCTTGATTTGGAGATGTGTTTTTGGTGGGTCAACCCTAGGGAGGAGATTGGTAAGGAACTAGGAAGATTCATCTGATCCCGTGGGATGGTTTGGGGAATTTGGGAGGCGTGCGGGGTAGAACTAGTACAGTAGTTATAGTATGTGGGTGTTGTGGGCTATGGTATATGAGGTGGGGGCAGATAAAATAGGCAACTTGGATGGGGTTCACATGACTGTGGACCGTGTGTGAGTAAGTTCATCCCCCCTGAGCTTTTGCTGCTACTGCTGACTATAAGCATGGATGGATATATATTGGATGGCCTGGCCTTACGCCTTTACCTCGGCTTACCTTTCTCTCTCCTATCTTTTTTATTTTTCACTTTGTTTCTTTCTCTCTCATATATCTCCCGAACGTTTATCTGGAAAACTATTGGTTGTATTAAAAGCTGTGACAAATAATAGAGAAGATTTTGATGAAGTTTCAGCATCAGATAAGATAAAAGAAAATTTTCACACCCTGCTTATTGATTATTCTACCACCACCTCCCTCTTGACCTAAAGTAGTAGTAATACTATAACAAACAACCAACTCAATTCATTTTCTTTTTTCCCTTTTTTTTTTTCTTTTGGTCAAAAGAATTTAGATGTAATAATATATTCACCCATGGATACATATGTTTGTCTTCCTTTTTTTCTTTCATGTAAGGTAGGATGGAAACTTTTAAGACTGGTCTAAGACTTATATTATAGTCCTTTTGATGGTTTATTTGAATATCTTTTTTAAGAGTAAAAGAGTTTTGGGTGTAAAAAATGATGGGACAGGGTAGAGGAAGGTGACACGTGTTGCACTAAATAAGATTCTTCTTTTTTGAAAAAAAAAAAAAGAAAAAGGAAATACGAAATATGGTTAGAGGACAGGAGCACAAATTGACGGGCAGGGCTGTGGGGAGTTTAACCTGGTTGTTCTTCCTTTTCCACTACGATGGGGAGGTGATGGGCGAATGTTTTAGGAGGGATGGATAGACTTGAAGACGATGCTCATCCAACAAGAAATTCCCATAAATCTTGCCTGGCATGATTTGATTCGTCCTTTCCATCTTTCTTTTGTCTTTATTGGCTAGGTTCACCTTAGTATCTCTGAAATTTTTTGAAAACTCCAAAAAATAATTTTAAAAATAAAATAAAATAAACTTCATGAGCCAAAAAAAAAAAAACTTTCAATGTCCAACTAACAAATCCAACCAACATTGCCAAAATTATCACACTCTAGGCAAAAGGGCTTTGCTTGTTTTTGCTTAATTAAGCATATTCAATTGAAGAAATGCCAATTCTCTCTGACTCACACCCCCTAGATGCTCCATTTCTCAAACCATTTAATTGTAAAATTAGTCTCTGGTTGTCAATTTTATAATAGAAGATGATACCATTCATCACTGACTATTAAATTAATGCCCAATACAAAAATCTACCATTACGCCGTTTTTGGGTATGACCAAAAACACCATCTAAAATCATGCCCACACAATGTTAACAAGAAATGCCTAAATTAGATATTTTGACTATTCAAATAGTTTTTATTACCTCGACAATAATAAAGCTAAAATGTTCCCTCTTCTCACTCATTCAAATAACTCTTTTAATTAGTTTTGTAACACCTCAAATCATTTTTTCAGTAATCATAGCTTATGTTAAAAAATATATATGTGTGAATATTGAAAGAAGGGTATGAATGACAATATAAAAATGTTACATAAAAATTAAACAAAAACCATTGCACTTATCCTCTTATTTCTTACCCTTTTCTGAATCAACCTTATCCTCAAAGTACTGGAGGTTTGTTCTTTCTTCCCAACAACTACTGGTAATGAGGACACTATTCAATCTTCCAAGTTTCCCCATATTATTGGCCAAAGATTTTTCAGTGGGCTAAACAAGTTGTACTGCATCATATATAATTGTACCTCGCAGGATAATCTAGAGAGATAGAGAGAGAAACATGGATTTGATAATAGAATATGGGTGATTCTGTACGGAAACAAGCCCTGTGTCTTTTACGGGTCCCACAAAAGCAAGTTGATAAAGAAACCCCAGCACTGCCCTGCCCCTCCTTCCGGGCCAAAGACGGTGGGTTTAGCCTTAAGGCTTACCACCGCCTTCCCCTCGCTCTCTCCCTCGTGCTACTGCTAACAGCTAACACTCTGATGATGTCGTTTCTAAGTTTGTTATGTGGGCCCCATCTTGAGAATCCATATCTATATGTTCTCCACCACGTACTTCATTTTCTTACTTTCTCCTCCGTTTTTTTTTTTTTAAGTTGATTTAAAATTTTGAAATATGAATAAGATAATGATTATTTTAATAATTAATATCTTTTTTTTATTAAAATATCTTTTATAATAAATAAAGTTTATATAAATTTAATACTAATATTTAATGTGATTACAATTATATGTTGAATGTAAAAATGTAAATTTATAAAGAAAAAGTACAAATAAGGTTAGTTATAAAAAGAAGAAAATAATATTATTAACTGTCAAAATGAAACATAAGAAAATATCGTTAACTGTTGGAATTGGATAATATCGCTAACTATTATAATTTGATAAAAATACTAATAGCTTGCGTAATTCCAAATAATTATAGTTTGTTAAGAATATTTTGCAACGACTTGATATTATCTTATCTTCAATTGAATATGATTGAAAATTTTTCATTAAATGCTTATTAAAAAATAAAATTATTTCTTAAAAAGAATAAATGACTTTTATTTTAAAATAAAATTAATTAATTAAAACGACTCGTAAAGGGAACAGGGGAATACTTATTAATTATATTTTTGTTTAAAAATTACTGTTGTAGTAATAAAATTAGTAAATACTCAAATCATCAAAATTCATGTGTGTCGGTAGTAGTCAATTTTTGTGGTTGAATCAATAACGAGTTGCAGGAGTACACTCGTCGTAGTTTACAGTTTAACGCCCTTTTTTTTTTGACTGAAGAGTTTCTTTTACATCATAAATAATAATTTTGAAAAAAGAAAATTTATATATTTAATATTCACTTTTGGTTAATGGAAATTATATAATTTAAATACTCGATTTGGCCATTCAAAGAGTATTTAAATAAAGACGCGTTATTTGTACAGAACAGTGACAAATATTTCCATATTTCGAAATATAGGGGGAAAAAATGGTGTCCCATACAAGTGGGAACGCATTTGGTGCCTTCGCAGCGATTGTCCCCACCAGGCACAGAAGGAGAGGGAGCAAAGCAGTCCACCATCCTTGGATGGAAAGCTTGAACTTCGCTCCATTGACTTGGTAAACTCCATATCCCATATATTCATTACAATAATATTTAATAATATTATTATTAAAATATCATATATAATAATAATGGTGAAATAATATTACAATAATATTTAATTGTGGAATTATAAATTAACCATATATAAATCTTTAACTTAATGACGTTATTAGCAAACTTTTCAAAAAAAAAAAGATTATCTCCTTCATTCAATCTAAGCATAATTAGAGAATTTTTAATGTTCCAAATAGAAAAAGGGTAAAAAGCATGAGGTCCATAACATTAACGTAGAAGTCATTATCACTTGATTCACTTTTGTACATAGTTGAGATGGAAAACATGGGAATGGTGTGTTCCAAATTAATATCCATTAAATTGGGGATAAGTATGACCTGTTTTTTTTTCTCCCCCTCTTGGAACAACAGTATTTTTTTTTATTCATTAGAGCCAATCTCTACTTGATTTGCTGCAAATATTGACCATTTTTGAAGAAATTTTTGGCTCTATATTTTTTTAAAAAAATCATTATCAATAAGAATTAAATACTTATTGCCCTTTTGGATATGTTTTAAAAAAAGATTTTTTAAAATTATTTTTTGTACAAGTGTTTTTTTTAAAAAAAAAATTAAACAGTTTTGTGTTAAGATACTTTTTTTTTGTAAAAGTGCTTTTTTTAAATAAAAAAAAGGATTGTTTGGATAAAACAGCACTTATGAAATGTTTTTTATAAAATATTTTTTATTACTTTATGATTAAAATAAATAATAGATAAAAAAATTAATAAACAAATTTTCCTTATCAATAAGAATTAAATACTTATTGCCCTTTTGGATATGTTTAAAAAAAGGATTTTTTAAAAATATTTTTTATACAAGTGTTTTTTTTAAAAAAAAAATTAAACAGTTTTATGTTTAGATACTATTGATGATTTAAAATTAGAGATTAGGCAGATTAAAAAAAGAAATAAAACAGTTTTATGTTTAGATACTTTTTTTTTTTTTGGTAAAAGTGCTTTTTTTAAAATTAAAAAAAAAGGATTGTTTGGATAAAACAACACTTATAAAATGTTTTTTTATAAAATCTTATAATTAAAATAAAAAATAGATAAAAAAATTAATAAACAAATTTTCAATTTAATCTCGAAATATCTAAAAAAATATCAATTTTTTCTATTTTTGAAATATTTTTATTCACTATAAGTTATAAAGATAATACATGAATTAAAAAAATGAGTTTTAAAAATACCGTAATAGAAAAATAAGAAAAAAACACTCAAACAAAAAAAAAGAAAAAGAAGAGGGAAAAAAAATAATGGAAGGCACAATTGAAGGCTAAAGTTTAGAGGCCATAGGTTATAAATCAATGGATATAAAAAATAAAAATAAAAGGTAAAAATTGGAGAGAAAAAACAAAAAAAAAAAGAAAACCAATGGACATGATTAGAGGGGGGCTTACTTGGACATGGGAGAGGGTTAATAAATAAAAACATATGAAAAAAAAAAATTGAACACTTAGGAAGAAATGAGAAAAGAAAATAGACAAGGTCGTGCTCCGGGGGTTTAGGGTCTATATAGGATGGGATGGGGAGTAAAGAAGGAAAATTTTTAAAGAAAGAAAGATGAAAAAAATCAAAAGAAAAAATATAGTATGAAAATTATGAGGTTAAAGTATTTTTTTTTATAAATTACTTTTCGTAATTTAAAAAATAAATTAGAATTTTAGTTTATTTTTTGACTTATGTCTTTTTGCGTAAATCAAAACAAATAATATATTTTTTTTCACTTAAGGTTTTTTTTTTAAGAGTAGCCCAAACAAACAGGATTTTAATTTTATCCTTATCTCTCTTAAAAAATATGATTTAAAATAGCTTTTTCCCTTTAGTCAAGTGGTAAAGATAGACCAGTCAAAAAGTCAGTAGCTGATATATTAAGTTGTTTGAAAAGAAAAAACAGAGAGAAAATATTAAAATCAAGAATTTTCATCAGTTCTTTACTAATTGATCAAATTATGATGATTTATGGAATCTAAAGAAGCCACCTTCATTACCTAAAAGCATCTTGATGATTCATTAACCTTATCAAATGGCACCACTTACAGAACCCGACGCCCACCCCTTACCCTCACCCCCCAAGATGATAGCTATATGTATATATATCTATAATTATAAATAAATATGGATTGGCCATGTGACTTTGTGATTCGGTATTTAATTAACATTAAGAATCCAAACATGGCCTATGGAAACTCTCTGAAATCCTCTGATGATCCAGCTTTCCACAAGTGATCTCATCCGGTGTCAACTAATATAATGGTGGGGTCTCGTTTGGTTGTCACCCAACATTTTTCTGATTTGATAAAGAACGTCGGAATCGGATTGAAAGGGACATTTCGCGTCATGTGTAATTTTTACAAACCTTTTTGTACCATTCTCTTTTTCACCTCTTTCTAACATTAAATAAAACAAAATAATCCCACGCATAATATTTTATGTTATCTTCTAGGCATCAGTTAATTGCTCGATCCCTCATGGTCTAAAAATTAAAAAAAAAAAAAATCAAATTTCAGTTTTAAATGAGGATTTCCTCTAATATATATTCAAGATCTTTAAAACTAGATCAAGTTATTATTACTATTTTTATTAACATGTTTATCTAATACACCCTCTATCCGAAAATAAATATTTCATTTTTGATTTTGATAAAAAATTAAAAACTGTTTGATTTACATTAGGCTTACTTAAATTGGAAGATCATTAATGAAACTTTATATTAAAAATTTATTTATTTTTATAAAATAAAACGTTATTCAATTTTGGATCATGTAAAATATGAATAAGAATATTTAAATTTAAACAGAGTAAATATATTTGATCTTTTTTTTTTTTCATTTCATTGTATGTTGTGGTAAGATCTGAAATTTATTTTTTTTTTAGAATGAAAATGAACTTTAGTACTTAATTAAACTTATCAACTTGAAGATTTGACAGTATCAATTTGGTGACTTCTCATGTGGATTGTCATCATTATAATCTCTTTTTTAATGGGATTTTTGGGCTTTCCTCCAAATAAGTTAATGGTGCATTTATTAATCATAATCATCCCTCGAGGGGGGGTGGGGTTGCTTCCCACGCTAATTATAGCTTTAAATACTATTTAACTAAGTGATTCTTGATTAAAAGATGTAATGCCAATCCAATTGAATTTATTGCCACATTTCTGCATAAAACAGCCACTCCAATAAGCCATATGCCCAAATATATGCTTCTCCTTTTAGGTGGCAGCTGTGAGTTGTACGTGATGCTGACTAGAAGGACCCTTGTTCACAAGCCATCATCTCAATCCAAACTATATATATATATATATACGGATTTGTTAAGGCGCGCTCCAACCGTTACCGTAACGGAATTCTTACTACAATATTTATGCAGACAACCAAGTGGAGCAAAAATTCCGTTACGGTAACGGTTGGAGCGGGTATTAAGGCGCTTTCCAGAACGCGCCTTGGCAAACCCGTGTATATATATATATATTGTTATATGTTACGTAGTACATAAAATTTACGTGTTACACATCAAAACGATATCATTTTGACCCGTAACATATAAATTTTGTGTATTACGTAGCACATAGCAATATTCCTATATTTATATATATAGTTCAATAAAAAGCATCATCATGCTCATCAATCTTTTTAATTAAAATTATAAAATTAGAAAGGTAAATTAATGGACATATAGAAAGAAATTGTTTACAAAAAAATAGGTAATCTCAAGTCATTAAAATTATTTATTTCAAGTATATTTTAGTTGAATTTTTTTGAAAAGAAATGATATATAGAGCCAAAACAAGAAAAATGAAAAGTCACATATTCAAGTCGTCAGAAAAATAAATACCTATAAAATGGGGGGATCAATAAATAGAAAAACTCATTACTTTATTTGTCCCTAATTATAGGTTATTTGACTCAATTTTTTTTATCTTTTATTATAAGTTATTATTGATAGTTTAATAGATGTTTCCCTTCTTTCTTTTTTTTTCCCCCCTAATACTCTCTTTCTCTTCACATTTTTTTTCTTCTAATAAAGAGATTTTGAAAGGAAAAAAAATAATCTCAATATTAATAAAATAATTATAAACAACTTATAATTAAAAACGATAAAAGTGATATGAATGAGTTAAAATCAGAATGACATTCGAGAAGAGGTCGTTGTCGATTAACTTTGGATCATATGTCAAAATAGATTTTGAGGAAATATGTAGGCATCAACCATGCGAAGTTTCCGAGTCATACCTAAAGATTTATATGTTCATGACATAATGATATAGGAGTACACATACTTGAACTCCTATCACAGTCACCGACTTGATTACAACTAATTCTCATGTCCCCCTGACTAAAAAGTTAAAAATGTCACTTTAATTTCTGCGGTGACGAGGTCAATAAATAGGAATCTCTGATTTGGAAAATCAATATTTAGTGTTTCTTTTTTTCCTTAAAAATTTATCAGGCGTAGTGGTTATAAGAATAACAATCTGTAATAATTTTCTGATCGGGCTTTTTATTATTTGAGTTTGTGGTGACGCCTATCCCCATGCCGAAAGTGGATTGCGTGACACGGAATGCATAATACCGGAACCGGAAAATTCTTGTTTTTGCTTTGCTTTCAGCACATGTTTTTATGAGAAGATGACGAAGAATTCGTCAACACTGCCATTAAATAATTCATTCATGAGGATAGTATCAACACTCAACACCTTTTCTTTCTTTAATTTATTAAATTTTTTAATAGGTTATACCTGTGATATTAAATATAAATTATTAATCATTATTTCAGATGATATATATTTTTTTTATGAGAGACGATAATTTTGTAGAAGAGATAAATATGGATTGGGAAGAGAGACGATTACGTTCAAACCACAACGCTGTATTTCTGCTCTTTCCTTTTAATTAAGGTATCCTGGGAGTTACTTTAAATGTTTTAAATTAATCGGATTTCTTTAATGCATTTTTTGGGCATAGTTTCTTTAAATTGCAGTTTTGTGTTCAATTAAATCAAGTTTGAACACATTACAAAACTTGAGAAAAAATCAAGATTGGGTATTAAAATCTTTGGTCTGTAAGTTAATTAAAATCTTGTGGTTCCAGTACCACCTCTAGAGATAATAATAATAATATCTCTTTTATAAATAAGTGTTTTTAAGTGTAATTTTTTTCTTCAAATCATTCTCATTTACATTTTTTAATATTTAATTAAACCTTTTTTGGTTCAGTCTCAGCATCACTTGAAAAAAATTTTTTTTTTCTTACATTTAATATAGAAAAAATAAGTTAAAGAGTCTTTTATATTCAATGTTCAAATTTTACAAAGCATTTTTAAATATTACTATTATTATTATTTTAAGAACACCGCCTTCATGAAGATTTTTTAAAATAAGTTAAAGTTTTTTTTTTATTTTTTATTTTTATGTCATGGATGCCTTTGAGTTTGCATCCTATCAACCCCCTATTAAGTTGAGCTTTATATGCATTCATAGATAGTAGGTGTGAGTTCCAAAAAATAAATTTTCTATCAAAAAATACTTAAATTTAGATTAAAAAGATACAAATATTATATATAATAAAAAATAAATAAAATGACAAATATTACTTGCTCAAATGTCACTGATATCCTAACGAATTAATCGAAACAAATAATCCAATGTCGATTTTAAAAAAAAAACAAAAAAAATAATTTATTTTGAAATATAAAAATAAATCTCAAGGAACCATATCTACATGTTCATTATTTGTCAAAACAGATCTTTCCATAGGAGTTTTAAATTCCACATGACGTGTCAAATACAATACTATTCCTGGAGCCACCATTTTTTTCCCTGCATTAGTGTTCACACCACACGCATGCTCAGCACAATCTTTTTGTCTTTTTTTTTCTCTCCCTTTATTGATTTATTTATTTTATAAACCTTATTAAATAGGGGTTCCATACAATTCTATCGTTAATTACCGCGAAGGTTGTATGTAGGATTTGAGGAGAGTATGTTCTTTAACTACTGCACATAATGAGTCAATCATTGTACTTGTTTTCTTTTCCACTTTAACCAGCAAAAGAAAATGTTATCACTAATCTTGCCATTCAAATATTACAATTTTCACAACCATTCAATTTCATCTATAATTTTGTAATCTTTTCATCCGAGACTCTCTCTCCAAAATTGTCATTTCTTCAACATCTAATAAAGGATGAAAATGGAAGAATAGTACTCCATTACTTGTAATTGAATGAGTATTTTTATCTTAGCATAATATTTATTTGGTGTTTCCACTAACAAAAATTGTCATATAGTGATGACATATTTCGAACAGAAAAATCTTGAAAATTCAAAGGTTTTATACTGATAGTAAACTGGATTAACGGATAAACTACAAAATACCATCCATTAGTAAACGTATTTTTATAGTGATATATGTTGTCAAAAATATATATTTTTTATTTTTTATGATTTTTCTATATTCAAATTTTAATTTAATTATATAATAAATATAAAAAACATATTATTTATATTAATTAATCAAAGATAAAGTCAAATTAATGTCAAAATCAATTATTATTTACTTAATCTCAAGCAGTAATAATATACTCATGGATTTATATAGAAAATAAATTCACTTATAGAAACCATGTAAGATTGATTCATATATTTTCTTTTATACGTTATATAGTGATGTTAGTTTTATCCATCAATAAATAAAGATATGTTGATTATTTTTCCATCAAAATAAACAATTTATAGTGTTGAAAATATTTTTCCATCAATAATGTATTTACCTATAGTGATAAAAATATAAATTGTCAGAATAAGAATACCTATATACTTCTGATTTAAAATACCATCAGTAAAAATAATTTTTAATGACATAAGTTCTCTGTTAGTAAAACACACATTCACTAGATGGCATTTTTATTTATTTATTGTAGTGTTTGGTGAGTTGATTTACATGAAATTTGAAGGTATGTGCATAAGGATGATCCATTTATTAAGGAATGCATCTGATTTTTATGAAGTTACTCATTTATCTTTATCAATAATTTTGCTAGTGGTGATAGTTTGAGGCAAATGGATGTAAAAAATTAAATTAAGAATAAATTTTTTCAAAATATAATCTAGTTTAATCTTTAAAAATGAATAGTTATAAGGAAAACAACATATTAACCTTATTAAAAAAAAAAATTCAGCAAATTCCCTTTTCATCATTCTAAACCAATAACCTCTGATTTTTTCCATAAATGTAATGTTATTTTCTATTTATTACTTAATAAAATTAATTCACTATTAGAGCTTGTCAATATTGCCTTTATATTGAATGAAGGATATATAAGTAAAATCTTTATAAAAAAATTAAAGTAACTTTTCTTAAGGTTCGAGATATTCTATCTCTTCTTCTACATCATCAAATAAAATAATATATATTATCTTATTTAGATAAATTATCAATATAATTTAATATATTTTTTTTAGAATTTTATTGATAAAATATATCTCTAAAAACATTTGTGCATCGATGATGTAGAAGATGGACTTGCATATCCGAAACCATTTCTTAATCCATGAGAAAAATAAAATTGGACCATCTTTTTGGAAAGAAAAGAGACCAAGGTGTACTCATTGATTGTCCTTCTTAATCATTATGCAAAAGTCTAAATGGACAAATAAAAGATAACTGAGCAAGGATCAATTTAATCAAGGTTATACCTCCCTAACCCCCCTTTCACTCTCTCCATAGGATAAGTACTTCCCCAACAAATTAATTGTCGAAGAATCGTTTAGAGATTTAGAAGAACGATTGAGTAGAGTAGTTGTTTTCAGGAATTTACACGAGGGCATGTTAGGAAAAAAAATATATCAACGAAGTACTTTCTTAAAAGATTGGAATAACAGATAATTTAAAATAAATCTAATTAGAATAAAAATGAAGTATTAAAAGGAATTGAAGGAGTGCAATGATCTAATCATGAACCTTTTTTTTTTTAATAATTTGAGCTTTATTCGCACCGGTTGATATATACATCGATTATTCCTCTAGTAGATACAATTAATCAAGATTAGAATATATGTGAAAATCAAGTCGAATTCACTACCTGCATTTTGCATACTTCACTTGCGAAGCACTCAGCCAAATCCTCGAATGCATATAATCATCATTAACTTAATATTTCTATAGAATTCAAATGCAACCGTTATTACAAACATATATAGTACTCCTTCTGCTTCCAAATGCAAGTTATTTAAACCTATTTTATTTATTTTGCAATATAAATCATTTTAAAATTATCAATGCACGATCATGATATTTTTTCCATTCTTGTCTTATATTAATATTGTTTTTTATTTATTGTAAAGAAATAGAATTGTAGTTATTAATAAAAAATAAAATGGTCTTTTTTAACCTAATAAAGATACACTTAAGAATTTTTAATTTATGTGAAATAATGGCTAATAAATTATACAGTAGAAAAAAAAAACTCTTTTGATTAAAATTTATATAATTTAAAACTATGATCAAATTTTAAAATGCCTCTCCATTTTAGTGCTAAAAAAATTTGCCCATAATAAATTACACTGCAGAACAGAGATAGTATAGACTTAAAAGAGGGTAAAGCAAGCTTTGTAAAATTAAGGATATAGTTACCAAAATCAAGGCATTTTAAACTCAAGAATTTTGTTAGATTAGGTTGACAATTGCCATACTATTTATTAGATGGAAAAAAAAAAAAGGAGGAAAAATAAAATAAAGGATATGTTGAGATCTTTGACCGCTGCTTGATTTTCTTCTCTTCGGCTTGTAATGTACAAAGACCCCTCTTTACGGGTCAACCCAACCCACGTGACGGAATCGAATCAGCTTAAGCTGATACTAATTACTAATAATTTACTAAAAAATGATTCTTAATTTATGCAAATATCTTAGTACTAGTAGTAACTTTTTTTTTAAAAAAAAACAGTAAACAGCTGTGGTTTGGTAAGAGCGTTTACTTTCTCTCCTTAATTAATTACCGCTTAATTCAACTTTTTCTTCACTCTTAATTTCTCCTAAAAGCATGCATACAATATTTTTTTTCCTTGAAAATTAACCCAAAGTAGACGTTTCTCGGAATGGCCAAACCATTTGTTGTGTTGCTTGTCAGTCTCAAAGTAAACCAAAAACCGCGTCAATGAGTGGTGGAAATTTGAGTAAGAGAAAATGGGACCAATATTTTTTTCTCAAATTACGATAATTTAATATGTCTGGATAATTCTAGCGAATGATTCTCAAATTTAATTGGACAAATTAATTTGTTGGAAAACAAAATGAACAAAATGTTTTTCTTCCATCAAGCAATTTAAAAAAAGAACCTTCAGTTCGTTGGTTGTGCATAGTGCCCATGAATGGTAATCAAAATTCCATTTGAAGTCTTGTGTTTTTTCTGCAAAAGGAATCTTAAAACAGTGGGAGTTGATTAGACTCAAGTCTTGCGTAGGTAGCGCAATTAATCTGAAAATCGTGGACCCAAAAATATGGAATTTGCCAAACATCAAATGAGCAAATTTGGCAAATTATTTCCAAGTCGACTTTCTTCTTCTTCTTACTACTCTTACTCACCAAGAAAATCAACCTAAAAAGTCTCCTAAAGCAGCCACGTTTTCACAGACAAATTGAGAGCCAATGGGCACTCTATGCCATAACCATTTATAGATATAAAGCTGCCAAGTGGGGGCTTCCAAGTTGTTTTTGTTGACTCATCAGGAGGGAAGTGATGCAAATAAATGAAGTATAAAAAATTTCAATTATGGGTCCCACCTACCTCCTGCATGCCACATAACATAACATAGCTTAGCCTCTTGGTTGACAAGATATCCTCCTTCCTCAGTTCAACCCTAATTTATTCTCATTTTTATTATTATTTTAAGCAGAAAATTTTCCAATATAGAGTGCTAGACAGGTTGTCACTCGAAGCCAGTTGGATTATTATGATTATTTTATAAAAAAAAGCTTATTTTTGGGGGATGAATGAGTCAAATTTTGTATGAAGGATCCAAAGAAATTGACTGATGGAATTTTGGCATCCAATCAGATTATTTGCCAATTGTTTTTGGCCCCTTTCCCCCACATAGGGGAAAAAAAAAAAACACAATAATGATAATTAACTTAATTTTCTTTCTTGTCTCCAGGGGGTGTTAGTGGATGGATAGGAAAGCAGAAAATTATATGTTTTTGAATTCGAATCTCATAAATAATTTTTTAGATGAACGAAATGTCGAATACCATTAAAAAAAAAAACTTAATTTTCTCTTATATAAATATATTAAAAATTTATATATGATAATTCAAGTTTATTTTCTGAAGATCCCTTGAAGAAATTAAAACCTTAATAAACAATTAATATCAATATTGTTAGTATTATTGAAGGAAAGGCAGATAAGCATGATTTAGAATATTATAATAGACAACCCGTTTTTCTTTGTTAATACGAGTAATGTTTGTGTGGGTCCATAATTAATAGAAACACATGCAGAAATTCAAAGAGAGTGGAATCTTTGAAAGGGCCCAGAGAAAAATACTCCTTTTAAGGATTAGTGATGCATGGGGCTATGTTGCCGACATGGCAAGCCTTAAACTCTGTAGTCATAAAGTCAAATAGATTTTTGGATCTCTCTCTCCGTCAAATGCGAATTTTACTCAATATAAGATTATTTATCGTATAATATTTTTAATATATATTTTCTTTATTCTCTCTTTATAAAATATTTATCTTCATTTTATGTTCTTTAATGAAGAATAATGTTTTGATAAAATGTTTTACAAATAAGGATGAAGGAAATATATAACAAAAATATTCTTCTCGTTCTGGTTCATGTGGTTTTGATGGGTTATTAGGGCAGGCTAAGTAAAGTCCAAATTGGATATTGGTTTTTGTTGTCTTGTGTTATAGATAAAGGTTAAGAATCATCATTCATCATTCTATCATTCTATCATTCATCATTCACCACCACCACCACCACCACAGGGCCACTTGCACAAAAACTCTAATTACTTCTCTCTGTATTATTACATTTCTCAATCTCCACTTGTTTCTTGGTGTAGAAAACTATGCACGAAAGAGACTCGTTGCTACAATTTTAATTAATTGTTTTAAAAAAAAGATAGAAACCAGTAAGTTTGACCGTTAGTTGACTAACTACTGCACTCGTTAGTATGCACGGTCAAGAACATATTAATATATATATATATTATATATGAATGCTATGGTGTGCTCTTGAAGGAAAAGTAATGATAATTTTCTACGAAAATTTTTTTTTCAATCGATAAAGAAAAAGTTACAGCACGATGAGGTTTATAAATTGAAACAAAATGATTTCGCAGAAGATTGCAATTATTTTTATTTCAGATGCACATCACAGCATTCCCATATATATATATATATATATATATATATATATGTATATATATATATTTATGACAAAAGGAAGGCAGCTAAGAAAGCCTTAGGTTTGATATCAGGGGCAGACTCAGAATTAACTTAAATCGAGGTCAACAAAGTCAAGAAAATAATATGCCACTATCGGAATCCTGTGGGATGAGTGGCACTGTAACCGTTGTGGAGCTCTCTCATTAGTCGTTACGCGTTTAATATCTCCATTATTTTATTATTAACTCTTCAGTCTTCTCTTCTCACTGCCCTTTGAAAATTCATCCACCCCTCACCATTTCTCTGCCCTCTGCAACTTGCTGTTTGTCTTTGGCTTCCCTTTTTTTTTTTTTTTTTTTTTTAAAAAAAAAATAATAATTATCTGCGTAAAAAAAGAAAAGGTCAACTTTTAAAAAAAAAAAAATAATAATTATCTGCGTAAAAAAAGAAAAGGTCAACTAATGCTTCTGCAGTTGCCAAAATTTATAATGGAGATGATAATTTCATTATCATGTGAACCGATTTTCTTCCTCATTATTATTATTCCCTTTTTTCTTTTGGGTTTAAAATCTGAGATCACATCAGATATTTGCATTGGGGAGTAGGTGAAGTGTGTGTCTTTCTTCTAGTTGTCTGTTTTTTTTTTTTTGGTTTTTTTGGTCTTCGATTTGATTGTGTGTCACCGCGTGAACTTCTTTGCCCCGTTCGCACGCAGAATATATATGATTCAAAATAAAATCTTTTGAGAATGATTTATTTTTTAAAATATATTTTATATATTATACTCTAAAATAAAGATAAATTAAATTTTAAAAGTATTAGATTAATATTTTTAAAAAAAAATTAAAAAGACATTTGATCATTAATTTTTACTATTAAAAAAATTAAATAATACATTTCATATAGAGTGCATATGTAGAGTCCAAAGCATTTTCGTTATCATTTGATAATGCAAGTACCAGGCTGCTGAATTTTTCAGGTAATAAAACTATTGTTTCAAAAAGAAAACATATTTGCTTAATACTCTTAATTTTACCTTCAGAAAAGAATTAATAATTCCAAATGAGGAAAAGCGAACTTCTATGCTATTTGGAGAAGCCATTCGCTAATTGTTTATATATATTTTTTATTGCGGACCAAAGCGAGAAAAGGGAAAAAATTTAAAAGAATTTTTTTTCTCATGCTAAAATTTGAAAAATTGGTGGAAAATCCGAAAGAAAAACCAAACTTAATAAGGCATAAAATTGGGTCTAAAAAATGATATCCCATACTCCATGTTAATTAATAACATAATTAAGGTGTCAATTAACTTTTTAATAACCATTTGTTGTTTTAATTATGTGGACGACGACGTGGCTCTCTCTGGCTCACAGCATCATAAAGTATGAAATGAAACGGTCCTTATTAAACTAATGACTATTGCTTAACTAACAGAGTACACCATGAAGACCAAAAATTAGTTAATTGTAATCCAATCTTGGTTTACTTGCTAATTCTTTATTCAATCCAAATTCCACCGATTAGTGGTCAGAACTCCAATCCTATATTATAATACTCCACATACTATTCAAATTTTTTATTTTGAAAATTTTATATGACATTTCAAAGGTCACATTGGCTACGAGTTCCTTTTGGGACGATACGATTTTATACAAAGTCTGCGGTACTTTTTTATTATCTTTTTCATCCCCGAACTTCTGATGAAAAGTCCTATATAAACGGATTTGTTAAGGCGCGCTCCAATTGTTACCGTAACGGAATTCTTGCTCCACTTGGTTGGCTGCATAAGCACTGTAACAAAAATTCCATTACGGTAACGGTTGAAACGCGTCTTAGCAAAACTGCCCATATAAATATATAAATATATATATATATATTTATATGTTTAAATAGATTACTCTCTACATCTAAAATTTAATGTCATATTTATAAAGTTAATATTTTAACTTAAGAAGTTAGCATGTGATATAACTAACATTATGAAGTGTTTTTGTTAATTTTCTAATGGTTAACAGTTACGTTAACTATCTTTTTTATTTAGAAAAATTAAAATAAAATTTAATCAATCTTAAAATTTAGTTTATCATTTATATCTAGAAAATAATTTTTTAATAGATGATTTTTTCTTTTTTTTGAGAAAAAGCCAATTGACATAATTATTGAGTCTAATTGACTTAACTATGAGTGTGGTAAGAGATTTGATAGGGAGCATTCCATAACATTATTGTATATGCGTGTGTGGTGGCGTATTGTATGAATATAACTAGAATAAGGAAAATCAATGGTGGATTTCATTTTACATCTCATCATGATACTGAGAGTAAAGAGATAGGTACAATATAGTTGCAATAAAGAATAGACAAAGTTGGGATTTGAATGCAAACAAGTAAATATATGAGCCTGTTTGTTTGGCTTTATTTTGAAAAATAAAAAATAAGCCCTTATTTTAACTTGATAAATATTTAAGCAAAAAATTTTTTTAAAAAAATTATTATTTGTTTAAGCTTAATTAAAAAAAGTACGAGTTGAAAAAAGAATCAAAATTTGACTTATTTTTTAAGTTACAAAAATTAATTTATAAAATAAGCGCTTCAATTCTTCAATTTCCATATTAACTTTTTTAAAATTTTCTCTTCTTTATTTTGAATTATTTTCTTCTTATATTTCCTATATTTTCTTTTTTAACTCCCCCTCCCCTCTTTTTTCCTTCAAATTCTTTCCCTTTTTTTAATGCTTTCCTTTTTCTTCTCCCTTTCGTTCTTTTAAAAAAGATAATACTATATATATATATATATATATAAATATATATATATATATATATTTATAAACCCATCCAAATAGGATTTATGTATAGGGTCAAAGCGGAGAATGCAAGAGGGAAATAGATATGAGTGAGTGAGGGTGACAAGCCTCCTCTGGCATTTATTGGTGGAATTATCATAACAAGCCACGGCATAATTAGGTTAGGTTGATGAGTCTTATTCCAGGGGATGGGATCATCGATCGATGGATGCCACCACCATCTACGTTCTACTACTACTGCTCTTCTCCATATCTATCTCATCTAACCAATGACCAGGTCTTCGTTTAGTTTGCTCTCTCTCTCTCTAAATTATCTTTCAATTAATATTCGTTGAAAGAGAAGCAAATGAGTGGATCGTCGATCGTATATATTACTATCAAAATTGATCATCAACCATATATTGCTGTTCATATCAATCTTCAGTTTCTTGTATACACATTTATGTATATTCATCAGAGGTACTAGCCAGTTAATTAGAAGTAGGGTATATTAATTAATAATATGACCAATATCCCCTCCGTCTCCGTGGAGGGATCACGACAGTTGTGACTACTATGTTTGTATATATATGGACTGTTACAATATCGGCTAGCTAGGCCTTTTTTTTTTCCATGTAGTTATTGATTTTCTTATTATCAATTTTTAAAAGCAACAGTATTTTGTAATCTCGTTGATTAATCTTAATTACATTAGAACAATATGTATAAACAAATATATATATATTATATTCATGAATAAGTAGCAAATTGATTGTATTGGACTATAAATTTGCATATTTTTCTCCAAAAGTACTTTTGCTCGATATATATTTGTGTGGTTTTTGACTTTCGAAGAAAATCTAATGGGAAATCAGCATTGATTCCAATAATATTCCACAAATTCAATTTCAAAATAAATATCTTGCTTTGGGATGTAATAATTAATACTAAATGAAAAGCCCTTTTCTTTGATCTTCATATATGCATTAGTTATCTTTTGTTGGCTGTATATACACATGTAATTCTTCTGACTGATCGAACTGCATGGATTTTTTAAACTCCATGCATGCACTGATATACACACCAAAATTAATACTCTTTCGTCTGTAATTGAATGTTTCAATTCGATTTGAATGTATTTTAATAAAAAAGATTTTTAACTTGATTTATTAAATCATTTCGTTATAAAATTTTTACTAATTTAACAAATAAGATATTTAATTTTGAATAATCGAAATGAAAGAAATAAATTAGGACTTGTGCATCGAGTAATGTTTTAAACAATTAAAAACAAAAAATATTGACAGCAGGCGGGAGGAGTCGCAGCTAGTATTAATAATAATGATGAACTCTCAATAAGTTACATATATTCGATTGTCGTTTTTTGTTTTTTACGGATGGTTACTTTGGAATCTTCCAAGACATGTATATACGGCCTTCATAACAATGTCCAATCTGCTTAGTGCTGATCTGATCGGAGGAAAGAACTTGGAGTACTACCACTGCATATGGGCTTGGTTGGAAATGATGATTTCCTTTACCTCTCTGTACGATACGAATTGTATTTTAGCACTGGAACGTTGGCACCTAAAGCTGTACAGCCACACTCTTGGTGCCGGTGCTCCAATCCAATCGATCATCGGATCTATTTGTAGGGGTGCGTGCATTATTTCGGAAGAAATTTTCAAAAATATTCAAATTGAATTTGGATATTTGAATTTTAATTATATCCAATTTATGAAATCATTTCAATAGTATCCAAAGTTATAATTACATTTTCACTATTTATCCAAATTGATTTTCCCCAATTTTCTAACATTAAAAGCAAACCCATAGATGAAAACTTATTTCATTACCTTTTGTAAATTCAAAACCTGATGATCGAAACCTTGCCTCTTCCTTCCCTTCACTTCACGTGACCCAACCCAATCTAGACTCACTCACTTCCCTTCTTTGCTCCGACCCTCCTTCCCTTCCCTTCTTGCTGAAAATTGGACCCATTCCTTCCCACTTGTCAAGGAGGACCAAAACCCCTTCT
The DNA here is from genome assembly GCA_028571225.1 of Parsonsia alboflavescens. NCBI lineage: Eukaryota > Viridiplantae > Streptophyta > Magnoliopsida > Gentianales > Apocynaceae > Parsonsia > Parsonsia alboflavescens. The sequence continues at coordinate 24,805 of JAOXNR010008878.1, forward strand.
TCTCTTTCCCTTAATTGCAAACTGATTCATAGTCCAACATCCATGCCGGAGCTTCCATGATCATTACCCACGGTTCACCGGTGACGAAGAAATAGCTTAAAGGAACCCATTGCTTTGCCGCTACAGGTATTTATCTCTCCTAACTCCTCAACATTACAGTAATGGTGATAAGCATGATTTTGTTGTTGTTTCCTTAGTGTTAGCTTTTCTTTTCTTAGCCAACGGTCTAGCTTGTTGTTGACGCACATTGCTGTTTAATTGCTTTTAGATACTTTCTGTTCCTATTTATAACTTTGTTTTTGAGGCATGAATTGTTCGAAATATTTTCTCTATAACTTGAATGTGAATTGTTGAGCCTTTGGAAGTGTTATTGTGCTGGAAAACTAGTATGAGAGTAGGAATTCTGATAGAGATTGCTTTGAAAATGGAATGAAATAGGACCGAATTGTTCTCTGCAAGTCTCGAAATAATTTGGGTTAGGATCGGAATAACATAAATAAGGTTCGAAATCCTCAATCCAAGTCTCGGAATGGGGGGATTTCAGACCTTGTAGTCCTCCCCAAGATCTGAAATAATCACCAAGGCTCAAAATGTTTTAAACAATTTATTATTTTTAAATTCAATTTATAAGAACCGAAATCCCCAATCCAAGTCTCAAAATGGGATATTTCGGACCTTGGAGTCTTCTCCAAGATCTGAAATCCTCACCAAGGCTCGAAATGTATTAAACAATTTCTCATTTTTACATTCAATTTCTAAGAAGTGAAATCCCCAATCTAGGTTTTGAAATGGGGTATTTTGGACCTTGGAGTCCTCTCCAAGATCCGAAATCCTCACCAAGGCTCGAAATGTTTTAAAAAATTTCTTATTTTTAAATTCAATTTCTTAGAATTGAAATCCCCAATCTAAGTCCCTTACTTTTAATTTCAATTTCTGCTCACATCAGAACTCATAAAAATTATATAGGGAAGCCTATTTTGATAACAAATTAAAAAATAAGTTGTGATTCCAAATTTTTACTCTATATAAAGAAATAAATTTTAAAATTTTATAAATCATATTATTTATGATTATTATTATTATTATTATGGTCACTGGATAATAAAATTAATTAATGATTAATTCAATAGTGATAATTAATATTTTCAACGTTATAATTTATAGTTAATGTTGTTTTATAAATAAATACACTATACTAATAAACACATTATAATTATCGTCAACTAGTTATTGTAAAGATATGGACCCCACTCGTCATACCTTTTAGCTCCGATACGATCCTGTGTTGCTTGTCGATAAAAAGCTTTGCTCACATGTTAGTATACTAGCGTCAGCCAGATAGTCAATCTACTACAGCGCCATGGGGCATTAGAGCGTTTTCATATGGGTCAATTTGGATACATGGTGGATCTTCCTTATTATCATTGAGCCAACTATGCCAGAGTTGCCTTGCATATCCTGAGATGGGAGTTGACTTTGGAGGGTGTTCAACCCGACGAGATGTGGTTCTTTATTCGACATCAATTACACTGACTAGGCCTCTAGGAGTACGCTCCACTCACTAGTTTACGTTATGGGAGAGTAGACCGGGACATTATTGAGAGGCTAGTGACGACCATCTCTACCATTGCTCGATTTATGTTTATTGATCCAGTTACTCCAGATGCGGTCTTGGCGAGGTGGTAGGTCATGGCAGTGGGAGAGCTGTCAATTGATGATGCCCTCAGATTGGCATATGGCATCATCATAGGTTATTGGATACTCACACATGAGCCATCCGCAGCCATCCCTTTTTATGTATGAAGGATGTTAGACTATCTGGTTGTTGCAGAGCCGTTCCCCAAGGGAACGATTGGGTGGAGCATGAAGGAACACTACTATCTCCAGTCGGAGAGGACAACATCAAGAAGAGACATTTGTGCGGCAATTGTTGGCTGTTACTGGTAAGTTTTAATATAATTATTTACATTCGTACATCAATGATATTTTTTAGAATCTCTAAATACTCATTTGAATTTTTTTAATCTTAACTTTAATTAGTGGTGGGTGTATGATCACTTCCCATCCTCGTGTCCTCAGCTATGTATGGAGGCCTAGGATGTGGGTAATTGTGGCACTTCCCACATAGGTCCACGATGCCCAAGGTGCCTTACCTTTCGACGGTCCTGGCTTGGCCCCTTAATTGACTGGGTCTAGTTGCTTACTGCCGTAAGTGAATATTTTATTAATGTTCACTCTCATTTAAATTAAATAATGTTACTAAATTAAATTGCTAATTACATGAGTGTGCCAGATGTATCAGGTGGAGTGGCAGTAGTTTTATTGGGCCAATTTTGCTCGTCTCCCCCATATTGCATTGACCTGCTGGGAAATTACATCCCCAGCTCATTTTAGGAGGACAGGGATCGCCGGTTCAACCGATTGATGAGGTTAGATCAATTACAATTTCCAAAATTTAAGTTATTTTATATCATACTTACTTTACTTTTCTTTCATTTTAGATCCCACATTCTGATGGAGATTTGGTTTAGGAAAGGATTGATCGAGATCTTTCGATCAGTTCGACAAGATTCGAGACGATCCGACCAAGCATACGTGTCTCATGACATTTTATGCTATTGCAATAGATTAATCGATGCTATAGAATATTATTCTAATTACTTTGCTGGTTTGCTTTACTTGTTATTAAGTTCAAAGTCTGCTTATTGAGTCTGCCCCGCTGAGTCTTCTGCTTGAGGAGAGGATGAGCAGGCAGCCATCTCCTCACCCGACATGACGGGAGAGGAGTGGATGTTAGGTATGTATCTCTTACTATTTAAATGAAATGCACGTCATCATAGTATATATTCTAACTACATTTTTAAATTATAGTCTCTTGTGATGCTCGATCTTCTCATGACCAGGGTTGAGGACTTTTTGCGCCAATATAAGGATCAAGCCCGAGATCGGTTGGAGAAGTACAAGAGCCGAGCCATCCAGAGACATGACGTCCTCGAGCAACTCACTCAGATCAAGTGTTGTCTCGATATGCTAAAGAGGGATGATAGTCATGGAGATGATCCACTACTGCATGATTCCCCTTCTCAAGAGCATGATATGCCCATGCCGGAGGGGTTTACGCTCTCAATCGACATTGACATCAATCCGATAGCCACCCCCTTAGGCAGCTCCCATAGTCCCCGACGATACCATTTAGGTAAATTCGTATTCATTTCGATTTTGGTATTTTATTTAATTTTTTAAATAATAGATCAATGCATCTGTTAGCGGGAAAGAGGATTGAGTAGATCCATCGGCTCCCGCAGTTAGCGATCCTACCCCTCCGGAGGTAATTTTATAGTTAGTAATTCTTGTTCGGTTTTGTATTTTATTTAATTTTTAATTTTATTCATGTCGATCATTTTTTAAATAATAGATCCATGCATCTGTTAGAGGGATAGAGGATCGAGTAGATCCATCTGCTCCCATAGTTAGCGATCCCACCTCTCCAGAGGTAATTTTGTAGTTAGTAATTCTTGTTTGTTTTTTTTATTATAGTTACTTATTCCGTATGAGTAATTATTTTAAATTGATAGTCATTTTATCTATGTCGGATAATTCTTATTAATGATTGATTTTTACATTCTATTAGGAGATTGGTCGTACACTTCAGGCCAAGGCCCTAGTTGCAGGTGTACAATCACTTTGCACGGACCCCTCTCACTACATCGAGTCGTCAAGGCCAAAGAAAAATCCAAGGAAAAAAGTGGCGAGGACGACTCGATTAGTAGGGGTGCAGGGGCTGATTCTAGCTCCCTCGACTTGGCATAATTGGATGCCTTCTGCATCACCGGAGATTCAGTGAAGTATTTCAATCCTTAATAATTTATTTGAATTTTATAACTTTCCCGTTTTAAATTCTAACTAAATTTCTGTGATAGGCTCTCTACTGGGGGGAAATGTCATTTGTCGGGCATGACCTGTAAAAGGTCAGATCTGTGACAGGCCTGGTAGAGGATGATCATGTGGATCAGTTTATGAGGGGATTGAGGAGAGTGGTGAGGAGACATCAGACCTTTACCCCTACTGAGCCAGCTTTGCTCTCACTCTGACTTACCTTCACGTAAGTATTTTAAAATAATTTTGATCTTTATTTAACTTACTCAAGTTACAATATACGTATATAACATGGATTTTTAACTAATTCAAATTACAGAGCTTTTTTCGAGGTGCTTGGGATGTGACCAGGGCATTTCATGCTGTGTTGGGGAGCTACTACTTCGATACCTTTATCGTTGGCTAGGTTGGGGGAGATGAGGACATAGGAGAGGTAGCATGGTGGGAGACACAAGAGATATTTCACTTTCTTTTTCTATACAACTCTTGGTTTAAATCATTAATTGATTTAATATTTACAAGGTATATATAGATCTTGATTCCCTGCTACCTCCATGATCACTAGGTGTTACTTCAAGTCTCACTAGATAGGTCTTTAATCACATTGTATGATCCGAAGTCATCTGCTGACACGAAGGCATCTCGAGAGGGTTTGATGGAGACTTTTTGTTTGCTAATGCCACAACTTCTGCAACACGTTAGTTAATATAGTAGGATGCCTCCCTACTCAGAGGTTCACTCCAGTTTTTCTTAACACCCCCCGACACAACGGTGCACTCCATCCCTATTCAGCCAGACAAGACTAGCTGCAGCGTTTACATCCGCTACAACATGGCACAGCTGATGAGGGGGCATCTTAAAGAGATGCTCGGCTTACCTTGTATACCTGCTATGGTGCACCGCATAAGGGATGAGATGGCCTGAACCATGCTGAGGTGCAGGGATTTGTCATCGTAGACCTAGATTTTTTTTTTCAATATATTGTAAATAATACATTGAGGATAAATGTATATCATGTAAATTATATATGGTATTCTTGATTTCTATTGTATGTTAATTCTATAATATTTAATTCTACTGTATGTTAAATTCCATACAAAATTAACTACCTAAGTTTCCATAAAAAGATTGGCTTGGAAAAAAGTTTTAAAAAATTAACTTAAAAGGATTCCATAAAAAAATTTTCCATGAAACCTTTAAAAAAATAACTTAAAAAGGTGCCATTCAAAATTAAATTAATAAAAGCTTCCAAAAAAAAAAAAACTTATTAAAAAATTCCAGTAAAAATTAACTTTAAAAAAAAGACCCTTTTGTTTTGTTTTTGACCCTTGAAGTTCCGAAATGTCCCTTGCAGATCGAAATTCTCGTGGTTCGAAATTTCCACAAATGGAAAATTATGCCCTTATCCTTTGTGCCTTATTACCCAAATCGAGACTTAGGGAGACTGAAAGCCTTCCTTTTCCCATTTTCGAAACCTAAGTAAAGAAATCCAAAATCCTTCTTTACCACTTTTCCTTCCCTTCTTATGTCACTTTTTTTTCTTCAGCACCACTGAGACCCTTCTTCTTCAGTTCCTCTTCACCGAAGCTCACCTTCCATCTTTGACACAGTCGTCGACAATCAAGCAAGTCCAGACTCCACTTCAAGCCGATAACCCCCATCGTCGCCTACACTACATTTTCGGATAGGTTTTCTACACACTTAAACTTCAATTTTGTGTCGAATATACTAAAATGAAATATGTCGAAGTATGATTTTATAGTGTATTTTTGTATCGAAATGCATGATTTTACAGTTTTACAATTTGAAATGTACCAAAAGCATATGTTGGTTAACTTCGATTTTGTAGTTGTTGAAAGCATGGATTAAACTGTGTTGGGTTGTGCATATTTGAGATTGAGTACTTCGATTGAAATGGTAGGTTATGAATCGAAAAATCTGTGTTCCGGAAAGGTTTGGGTATCTCGAAATTGTTTGTGTGTCTTGAAATCGTATTAGTGTATCTAGAAATATTCACAATGGCTCGAAATGTTTTAAACAATTGCCTATATTTATATTCAGTTTCTAAGAACCGAAATCCCGAATCCAAGTCTCGAAACAGGGTATTTCGGACCTTGGAGTCCTCTCCAAGATTCAAAATCCTCACCAAGGCTCGAAATGTTATAAACAATTTCTTTTTTTTATATTCAATTTCTAAGAAGCAAAATCCCCTATCCAAGTCTCGAAATGGAGTATTTCGGACCTTGGAGTCCTTTCCAAGATCTGAAATATTTTGTCTTTTTCTTTATTTTTTTTCGTATACTTTGCTTTTGTTTTCTTGAGTGAAGGATATTGAGGTGATTTATTTTTTCTATTGTGTTTGTCCTAATTTTCCCCCCCAATTTCATGACTGCAGAAGAAGAAAAAGAAGAAGAAGACATATGACAGAGAATGGAGTTGAAAGAAATTGGATCGATCTTCCCATTGAATTGTTGGAGTTTATCGTTTTGAAGCTCTTCATTGTTGATGCAGAAAACTTCCAGTTAGCATGTACTTTATGAAACAATGCAAGGAAGGCCTATTTTGTTGTAGATAACAAATGCTTTTGTTTTAATGGTTTTGTATCTAGGTTTTGAAGTAGTTTGAATTACATGCTTCTTCTTTTTTTTTTTAAAGGGGTTTTTGTATTGACTATGTTTGGACAAGTTGGATAATTGTGGCCAAAGAAGAAGATTCAATGACAAACATGCAATTTAAATTAAATGACAAATTCATTGTTTGTTAAAATAACATTTACATGACATCAACATTCACAAAATCTGACCCATTATTTCCCATCAAGTACCCCTCTCTAGAGACTCGAGATTATTGTGTGGATATTGGATTAGATATGGGCACTTCATGATTTATGTCAATTGCTGTTGGATCATTTTCTTGAGGAGGTGGGGCTTCCGTGTTGTGTGCATTTGTTACAAGTGAGAAGCTTATGTCCTTTTATTTTGTACATTTTACACGATTTCTTTCCACGGTATTGTTCGTTTCGAGAGAGGAAGCGGGCCTCCTATGGTCTTTTGACAGACCTTCTGCCGATAGGAGCATTGACAAGTACGTCATTCATACCGGAAATTGAATTCAAAGATGAACACATGAGCATCAAAAATAAATTATAATGACTTTAATACTTAATATTTTATAATGATTGGCCTATAGCTTATTTTATTTTTTTATAAATAAAAATACATTGTACTTTATATTAATAAAGTTAAATAGTATTATTATAATGACCCCAGCAATGTCTATCTACAAAAAATAATATTATTAAGTTATAACTATAATATATTTTAATATTAAAATACTCGAGATAAAGTTTTATAAAATTTATCTAAATAATATATTATTATAGATTTTTTTATAAAATATTATGTTTTAGGATTTAAATAATAATACTTCCATGCAATAACATATATTTTGGAGCTTATGCGATTTATTTTACCTAAAAATAAATAAAGTTAAGTTTAATTTAATGACCATCTAGCTAATATATATATATATATATATTATAAAGTTATGGACCCTAATAGAGGGAGATCAACTTACCTGCATAGTCTTATTGTTCCTCTCGGTAAGATCATGAATTGCCATTGTAAATAGTTGTGGATAGCCGACGTGATTAGGGGTGAGTAGCGGGTCGATTAATCGAATCGAACCGACTCGATCCGGTTTGAGATGGGTTGGGTTTTTCGCTTATCGGTTCGATTTGAAATCGAACCGAATTATACTTGGGTTGGGTTCGGTTGGAGAAAAACCGTCGGTTAATCGATGGTTTTTTTACTATTACAGGCTTCAAATATTTCAATATGTAGTCGTAGTTCAGTGGTAGAATGTTTGATTTTTGTTGAAGTGGTCCTGGGTTCGATTCCCACAAATATCATTTTGAATTTTTTTTATTTTTATTTTTCTTCTGATTATTTTTATTTTTATTTTTATTTTTCTTCTAAAATTATTCTTTTCGTTCAACTA
>JAOXNR010008970.1:0-32563 GCA_028571225.1 Parsonsia alboflavescens
TAAAAGTTATTTAAAATTTTGTTTAATATATATATATATATATATATATATATATATATATATATAATAACAGTCAAAATTGACCGGTTATAGTGGGCAACTGTTAAAAATTTTAACGGAGACTTAACTTATTCTTTTAAAAAAGAAAAGAAAAAAATTTTATAAACTAAAAGTCTAAAAGGATAAAATAAATTTTAGGGGCACTTGATATAATTTTAAAAGTTGAAAATAATTTTTTTATAGAAGTTTTTTTTCTTTTTTAAGGAGTTAAGTCCTCTGTAAATTTTTTTAACAGTTACCCACTATAACAAAGCAATTGTGGCTACCATAGAATATACATACATATATATATATACATATATATATATATATATATATAGAGAGAGAGAGAGAGAGAGAGAGTAATGCTATTGAGTGTAGCGTACAGTTAAGTCTCTAACAGTCAAAATTAACTATCAATATTTGATTTTATTTATGATTTCGATGAGGGCTTTTCACCTATTTGGTCCAATATGTTTGAGCCATATTATATAATGGTCCTATATGGTTTTTTTTCAATCATAACAGTCCCTCATGAATTTACGAATTATCGTAACGATACAAACAACCGTTCTCCGGCCATTCTCACAATAGAGTAGGTCAAGTGCCCAACACGTGAGGGCAAATATGTTATTTTAAAAATTCTTTTTGCCTATTTGGTCCCACATATTTTTTCAAAGTCATTATTGTCCCTCATGAATTTCCGAACCTCCGTAATAGTTCGAATAATGCTTCTCCAACCATTTGCGAAGCAAGTCATGTGTTGAGTACATGGCTAACTGGTTTCCTAAGCTCCTTTGCAATTGAGACTACCATCGTTGCAATGGTAAATTGGTATGTAATAGAGTTTTTTCACAAATTAACTATCAAGTCATCCTAAGAAGAGAAATAACATCCTTCACCCATTTTTTTTAGTGATTTGGAATCTCAATTCATGTTTTTCATCAAAATTTATCTTGAATAATCCTTCAAATTCAAACCCAATTTATTTGTTCATTTGTTCTTTAGCAATAATGAGTTGAAGGGAAATAATGCATGTCTAATCTAATCAATCCACGAAAGTTAAGATGACCCTAGACATTCTGTGAAATTCAACAACCACAAAACGATATCTGATGGTTTAATGTCATCTTTGTCGTTTATATACCATGCATCATTATTTTGATGATAATCTCATTTGGGAGCAATTTATTTAGATTACTTTTTTATTTTTTTTTTCAATTTAAGATATACATCCTGATTAATCCTCCAAAGGCAAACTCTAGCTATTTGATCAATCTCTCTTTAGCATTTAGTTTGCAAGAGGTCAATAACCTGACTTCTTTCCCGAAAGAGTTGATTACCAAGTCAAATGACAAGAGGAATTAGAAAATTTTTTAGGGTTGCTTTAGTTCATTTGATATTTTCATAAGGGGAAGAAGGAATTGAATTTTATCGAGGGGAAGAAGGGAACACACTTTTGGTTCACCCAACTAAATGATTCGACTGATAAGAAGGCATTTATGAAGATGAAAATCAATCAATGACATATACATATGAGTAAGTTCTACAATGGAAGATGAGGAAACTTGTTTGCATAGGGCTTGAGGAGATGAGAGGAAAGATGATGGTTGATGAAATTAAAAAGAGATTGCTTAAGTGTAAAGAGTACATGAGCTATATATTAGCAATTCTCAATAATTTACAGAGGGATTTTTTGTCTCACATCATTACATACCTTGAAGCTTTGATTTGTCTTTGTCGATGAATTTAATTTTAGAAAAAGAAGAAGAAGAAAAAAAAACTGAAATTTAAATTAGAGTCAGATTTTTGATGATTGTGAATGTTTTTTAAAATGACATACTTGCCTTATTAGTTAGTCACGTGCCCGACATGTGACCTGCTTTAAGAATGGTTGGAGAAGGGTTGTTTGCACCGTTATGGTAGTTCTTAAATTCATGAGGGACTATAATGGTTAAAAAAAAAATGTGGGATCATTATATACTTTTGTCCAAATATGTTGGACCAAATAGGCAAAAAGAATGTTGAAAATGACATCATTGCTCTCACTATTTAGTCATGTGCTAGGCACATGACCTGTTTCACTGTGGGAATAGCCAGAGAAAGATTGTTTGGACCGGTATGGTAGCTCGTAAATTCATGAGGGACTGTTATGGCAAAAAAAGAAAAAAACATATAGGACTATTATATAGTTTGGTCCAAACATGTGGGACCAAATAAGCAAAAAGCCCTTCCTATGAGGAGAAAGTCTATGCTTGTTGGAGATTTTTGGTGAAGAAACATATCATGTTGTGAACTTTAACTTACGGGAAAATGTGGAACTTCGTGATTATGAGAGCAATATGAGTGTAAGGATTGTATATCTTCTTAGGATCCTTAAACTTGAAGCTTATGATTTTGATGATTATTTACCTAGAGTTGAAACTTTATGTGCTCTTGAGTATTCTATGCATGATGTGTCATATGAATTGTTGAATCTTGGGAGCTATGAGATTGGGTTTAAGAAATATATTTGTCCTAGATTCTTAGTGATCTTATTTAAAGGCATCGTTTTAGGACTACATATGAAGAAGAAGCCTATGATAGTAGGTGAATGTTGGTTGAAAGCTTGTCATGAGGAGCTTCATGATGAGAAGTTGTTCTTTAATGAATTTGAGGAACTTCATGTTGTTGAATTCAATATGTTTGTGATGTCCTTAATCTCCTTTTGGCATGTATGGTGGAATTATATGACCTTATGAGTTTTCTTTTGTGCCATGAGTAAAGATATGTTGAGGATTTGGAAACATTTCATATCTTATAAAGAGCATAGTGTTGTCCATCTTGATTAAAATGCAAATTCTAACTTATGTGGAGGTTAAGTTCTTATTCATGTCACACATATGTTTGATGTTCTTGATTGAGGACATTTGAATGTTAAGTTGAGGAAGTGTTTCTTGTGCCTACATGGTATAAAGATTCTTAAGTCTATGATTGAAGACTCAAGGTTTGAAATTCTCTTATTCCATGCTTTATGGAGACATCAACCTTTGGGAGTTATGAATTGTGCTTCGAATGATAGAGTTTTGTTTCATTCGTGCTTAAAGTAGATATTATCCCTTGTCTATTTTGCTTCTTTTAACGAGTTTATTTTAGATGGGAATTAATACATATCAATCAAGGAAAGACCACCACCTTTCAAGGAGGGAATGGAAAGACATCATCAACATATAAGTTCCATGAAGGATAACATTTGTCAAGCCTTTGTGAGCATCAAGCTACTTGGTAATTATTATCTTGTTGTTTCAATCAATGATATTAACAATTCTATTCTCAATGTAAGACTTGAAGATTCGAGGAACAATCCTTTTAAGGTGAGTGAGAAAAATGGATATCAAGGAGCTAAACAAGCATTGGTTGGACCGACTAGGATGCTATCAAAGGAGAAGTACTTTGAACTTGATATTCATGGAAGGAAGATTGCTTATAAGGACCGATATTTCAAGTATGAGTGCACATGGATGCCTTCAAATGATAATCCTTCAAGAAATAACCTAACGAATACATGCTTGATGTGATTCCTTGAAAGTTTTAATGTTCATAAAAGCAAGAAATCAATCAATGAAAATTATAGACAAGACTTATCAAAGATTCATGTGGGGGATTAGATTGACCTTTGTAGGATAATCTACAACAACCAACCAGTTGATTTGTAAAGACTATTCAATACATCACCTAAAGCAATTGAAAGCCCAAGGTGTAGTGGACTAAGAACCCTAAGAAGAATTCTAAGAACACTCATAAAAAGATCAAGTTTGATCTTGAATTTGGATTGATTCCAATGGAATAGTTGTTTATCAAAATGTTCTCTTCAAATCACAAATAGAGAACTATATAAAGTATCACATGGAAGAAGCCCTAATAATAGATAAAAGAAATTGTTAACCTTCTAGAATAGCTTAAAAGAAAAAAAAAATCAATAAAAACAAGTGAAATCGTAAAAAAGAAGGCAAGATCGCATGGAGAACAAAGTTGAGAAAATTTGTCCTGTAGTTGACGGGCACTGGTGTACCCATGGGTAATTCTCTGGAAATTTTCCAGAAAGCTCGAAATTACCTTTCTTCCTTCTTGTTTTTCACCCCACTCTTGGATGCTACATCCCAAGCTTCTTCCACTCAATTCCCTTGGACATTAAGGCCTTGATTCTCACTTAGAACTCCTTCTTCAAGTCCTTGAATCCTCCATAAGTTATACTCCTTCATGACTTATCCTTTATCAAGTTTAACTTCCTTGAAGATGACTTCAAAGTCAAGTTGCTCCTTCTTGTCTTGCATGAACAACACCTTTGATCTCTTCACCTTGGCTGCCCTAGCTCTTGTAATTGGATCCATTGGCATTGTTGGGGCTTGATCTTTGTCGTTCCCCCTCTCCTCGAAAGGCTTCATCCTTGAATCTTCGTCATCTACATAAAAAGGAGAGAGACCACTAACATTAAAAGCTGAACTAACTTGATATTTATCTTGAAGATCAACTTTGTAGGCATTGTCATTTATCCTCTCAATGATTTGGAAAGGTCGATCTCCTCTTTGATCACGCTTTGTCTTCCTTGCTTGTGGAAACCTTTCCTTCGTTAGGTGAATCCATACCCAATCTCCCTCTTCAAATCTCATAGGCTTTCTACCCTTGTTGTATTGCTTGGCATAGAGTAGGTTTTGCATTTTAATGTTCTCCTTATCTTGTTCATGCATTTGCTTCACAAAATCAGCTTTCCTCTTGCCATCTAGACTATGTACTTCACTCAAAGGTAAAGGGTTAAATCTAGAGAAGTTAAACGATTAAAACCATACACCAACTCAAAAGGAGAAAAGTGAGTAGAATAATGTACACATCTATTATAAGCAAATTCAATGAATGGTAAGCAATCTTCCCAAAACTTCAAGTTCCTTTTGATGATGGCCCTAAGCATAGTACCCAAGGTCCTATTAACTACCTTCGCTTGGTTATCAGTTTGAGGGTGACAAGTAGTAGAAAACAACAATTTGGTTCCCAATTTCCCCCAAAGAACTTTCCAAAAGAAACTTAAAAACTTTGTATTTCTATCACTCACAGTGGTTTTTGGAATGTCATGCAATCTAACAATTTCTTTAAAGAACAAGTTAGTCATATTGTGAGCATCATCAACTTTAGAGCATGCAATGAAGTAAGCCATTTTTGAAAATCTATCAATTACCACAAGAATTGAATCTTTACCCCTGCTAGTCCTAGGCAATCCAAGCACGAAATCTATAGATACATCTTACCAAGGAGTATTAGGTATAAGCAAAGGCATATATAGACCATGTGATTTAAGAGTAGATTTCACCTTACAAACAATATAATTTTCACACACTTGCACTATATCTCTTTTCATATGAGGCCAATAAAAGTGTTCTTGCAATATGTTCAAAGTCCTAGAGACGCCAAAAAGTCCCATTAGGCCTCCATGACTCTTAATGACAAACAATTTCCTCAAGGAGCATTTAGGCACACAAAGCTTATCTTATCTAAAAAATAGCCATTTTTGCAAATAAAACTTATCATGCACACCTTTCTCACAAGTAATAAACATATCTTTGAAATCATCATCATCAACATACAACCTTAATTAGCTCAAAACCAAGCAAATTAGCACCAAGGGTAGAAATCAAGGTATACCTCCTAGAGAATGCATCTGCGACAACATTTTCTTTACCTTGCATGTACTTGATCACATAGGGGAATGTCTTTATGAAGTCTACTCATTTGGCATATCTTTTGCTCAACTTTATTTTTCCCTTCAAGTGCTCAAGGGATTCATGATCAATGTGAATCACGAACTCCCTTGGCCATAGATAATGTTGCCAATTGCGTAATGACCTAACCAATGCAAAGAGTTCTTTGTCACAAGTGGAGTAATTCAAAGTGGAACCATTAAGCTTCTCACTAAAGTATGCTATTTGTCTACCCTCTTGCATTAAAACAGCTCCTATCCCCACTCCTGATGCATCACATTCCATTTCAAACACCTTAGAGAAATCGGGTAAAGAAAGAATGGGGGCACATGCAAATTTACTTTAAGCAATTGAAAATCTTGTTCTCGTTCTCCCTCCCACCTAAACTTAACCTTCGTTAATGCTGCTACAATACTGCTAAAGTGAGGAACAAACCTTCTATAAAATGATGCCAATCCATGGAAACTCCTTACCTGATTTACACTTTTAGGAGTTGGCCATTCTTTTATAACTTTCACCTTCTCTTCATCAACATGTACACCATTAGATGAAACAATATATCCAAGAAATGTAACTTTGTTTGAACAAAATTAACATTTACTCAAATTGGCTTACAAATGTTCTTTCCTAAGCACAACAAACACATATTTCAAATGATCAAGATGCTCATCCACATTTTTACTATAGACTAAGATGTCATCAAAGTATACCCCAAAAAATCTACCAATGCAATCCCTAAGAACATGGTTCATCAATCTCATAAAAGTGCTAGGTGCATTAGTGAAACGAAAGGGCATAACAAGCCATGTTTAGTTTTAAATGAGGTTTTCCATTCATCACCTTTTTCATTCTAATTTGATGATAGCCACTTTTTAAATCTATCTTTGAAAAACAAGTGCTACCACTCAACTCTTGCAACATATCATCTAGCCTAGGGAAAGGGAAGAGATATTTTACAGTTATATTGTTGATTGTTCTACAATCAAAACACAAGCGCCATGAGTCATCTTTCTTGGGCAACAACAAAACGGAAACCGCACAGGAACTTAAGCTCTCCCTTATGTATCCTCTAGCTAGAAGCTCTTCCACTTTTCTTTGTAGCTCCTTTGTCTCCTCTGGATTTGTTCTATAGGCCGCCTTATTGGGACGTGGAGCTCCGGGAATGAAATCAATTTGATGTTCAATTCCTCTCAAAGGTGGAAACTCAAGTGGCGATTCTTTAGGAAAAAGATCTTCATACTCTTGCAAAAGAGGAGAAACAAGACTAGAAGAAGAATTGTTAGCATCAATAGCATTAGAGTTTAAAGAATGTTTGTACCTAAGAAGAACCATAGGCTTATAGCCCAAGAATGCACTCTTCAGATCTCTTTCTTTTGCGTAGAAGCTCACTTTCTTTTCACTCTTGTTTTCTTCTTCTCTCTTTTTCCACTCAATTTCTTTGATCTCTTATTTTCTTTTTCCCTCTCTCTCGAGCTCTCTTCACACTCTTTTGTCTTTGTCTTTTCTTTTCCCCCATAGTATTCTCTCATCTTTTCAAGCCATCTCTTTTGATCAAGGTAAGATTCATATGGTTTCAAGGAGTTCAAGTGAACTCTCTTCCCTTCAAACTCAAAAGTGCACTTGTTTTTGTATCCATCAAATTTGACCTTCCTATCATATTTCCAAGGTCTTCCAAGAAGTAGGTGGGTAGCTTGCATAAGAACCATATCACAAAGGTTCTCATCACTATACTTGCCCATTGAGAAAGCTATCCTCACTTGTTTCCCAAGCTTGACCTCCCCACTATCATTGAGCCATTGTAACCTTTATGGCTTTGGATGATCCATGCATGGAAGTTTCAACCTATCCACCACATACTTGCTAGGCACATTGACACAACTACCACTATCTACAATGAAACTACACAAATTTCCCTTAATCATGCATAAAAAATGAAACAATTTTTCAATTTGCAACTCATCTTCATCCTTAGCTTGAGTACTGAGGACTCTCCCAATCACCATGTTCAATTGACCTTCAAGAATACTCTCATTCTCATTTTCATCGTCCTCCTTTCCATCACCAATATCAACCTCACTCTCCTCTTCTTCCCCTTCACTAGTGGATTCAACTACCCCCTTATCTATAAGAATAATTCTTATATTGGGACATTGATTAGAAAAGTGGCCAAATCCTTGACATTTAAAGCTTTTAACTTCTGAGGCTTTAAAATGTAGAAGTAGAGCTTCACCTTTATTCCCTTGAGGGGCCTTAGCTTCACCAAATTTTGGCTTGATCGCCTCCTACTTGGTGATAGCTTTGGTCACTTCTTGCTCCTTCTTAGGCCATGTGTTGATGGTCTTGGAAGTTGATTAGCTGTAATTTGATGTGCCATAATATTTCCCATGGGATGCTCTCCTATTCTTCATTTGTCATTCAATTATAATTTTCTTTTGCACCATTTCTTTCAAATCCTCATATTGTTGCAATTCAAGAATGTCATTTATCTTTTTGTTCCACCCATAGAGAAATCTTGCCATTGTAGCCTCCTCTTCTTCACCTACTAGATTGCTCCTTATCATAGCAACTTCTATTTCTTTGTAATAAGCATCAACACTCTTAGAGCCTTGAGTGAGTGTTTGAATCTTGTGGTGGAGGTCTCTTTGGTAATGCTTAGGCACGAATCTCATCCTCCTGTGTCTCTTCATCTCTTCCCAAGTTTCAATTGGTGGTGCTTCTTGTCTTCGCTTGGCTATCACTAGGTGATCCCACCAAATGATGACATACTCCCAAAAACCAACAATTGCAAGTTTGATCTTCTTCTCCTCGAAGTAATTCTGGCACTCAAATATTGATTCAACTCTTCTTTCCCAATCCAAGTAGGCTTTGGGGTTATCTCCTTCACAAAAGGATGGCACCTTTACCTTGATACTCCCCAAGTTCTTGTCAACTTCTTTTTCTCTTCTTTGTCTCCCTGGTCTATCATCACCATAGAACTAATCGAATTCCTCTTCATTTACACTTTCTTCTTCCTCATGGTGCTCTTGGATGATCCTCCTTCTTAGTTGGAACCTTTGGTGATGTCCTCTTCCCCTTCCCCTTTCCGGCATTTGGTTTCTCATAGGAGGAAGTGGAGATGGTGTCTATTCTCCCTTCAAATTGATCCATCATAGTGTTAAGATCTCTCCTTAATTCTCCCATGTTTGTGGAGAATTTCCTTGTCATGCTCTCCATTCTCTCCAACATGGTAGATAGAATGACGTTATTTCCTCCCATATTTGATGCTTGTGAAGATGGTGAAGCACCGTGTGTCATAATATGCCTTCAAAGAACAATCAAGAAAAATAGGAGAATTTTGGTCCTCACATATCTCTAGTGTATCACACTTTCAATTGGCTTTTCTCCCTCTATTGAACTCACCCCTAAAACCTTTTTCCACTCTAATTCCTCTTTCAAGTTCTTACTCAACTCACAAGAGCAATTGCAAATCACTTAGGCAATAATAAAAAAATGATCCATACAAATCAATTAGTTGATCAATTGATGATCTCCAAATAAGAGCCAAGAAAGAAGAGTTTCAAAGAATTAAGGTCAATCAATTCAATGCAAATGAAAAAACACTTGGAATCCAAAAATATTTTCAAAGAGGCATTTTATCAAACACTTGGAGAGCAATAAAATATGATTCAATTTGTCAATAAATTCAACAAATTTAATTCCTTTGATTTCAAATTTGATAGATAATAGCCAATTCCATCACAATATAACTTCCATTCAACTTCAACACAAGCAATTTTCACGGAATTCGAGAAGAAATCTCAAAATAGCACTCAACTTTGGCACCTTCTTTCTTTCTCTTTGTGTATATTTTTTTTTTTTTTTTTTTTGTGCTCCTCTCTCCAATTTTTTTTTTTTGGAATTTTCAAGAACAATAACATTTATTATTATTTTTTTGTAGCGATAGATGAACAAACTCAACAAATAGAATTTAGCCCTAATTTTTGTTCTTAGGCTCAATTCCAACAAACACAAAGGATCACAAGAAGATACTAGGGTAGATGTAAAGGAACAAAACAAAAAATACATATAAGATCATAGGATTTTCAAAGAAAAGTATGATCTTAGTACTTAAAACAAAGAAAGCAAGTAAGATAGTCAAACCTTTGATGATAATCTAGGCTCTTGATACCAAAATATGATGTGATTCCTTGAAGGTTGAAGGTTTTAATGTTCATACATGCAAGAAATCAATCAATGAAAAAGATAGATAAGACTCAACAAAGATTCATATGGGGGATTATATTGACCTGTAGTAGACGGGTGCCGATGTACCCACTGGTAATTCTCTGGAAATTTTCTAGAAATCTTGAAATTACCTTTCTTCCTTCTTGTTTTTCACTCCCCTCTTGGATTCTACACCCCAAGCTTCTTCCACTCGATTCTCTTGGACATTAAGGCCTTGATTCTCACTTAGAACTCCTTCTTGAAGTCCTTGAATCCTCCATAAGTTATACACCTTCATTGACTTGTTTTTTTTTATCAAGTTTAACTTCCTTGAATTTATTCTATCCCCTCTCTCCCCTGCCCACTCCCCACGTTGCCACACACACTGGCCACTTCGTATTGACATGATCCATCTTTGACATAAACAAACCTTCAGACTACAATTTTGTTCTTTTTATTTGTGCATTTGGATAGAAGGTTTTTTGAGTTTTCAAAAACTGAGAAGAGATAATGACATCAACTCATATTCGATCAAGTGTGGACCAAGTTCAGTTTTTTGAAACGATTGGAAAAACAGATAACTAGCAAAATTAGTTTTGAGGTTTTCTTTTCACTTATTTCTTCTTCTTCTTTTTTTCCTATCATTTCCTTTCTCTCGTCTTCAACCTCCTCTTCTCTTTCACCGCTTCCCTTCGCGAACCGTAGAAACTATCGTCTTCTTTTCTTTTTCTTAATTTCTCTTACATATCTCTGTAATTCTATTGCACCTTTCAATTTTCATATCTATCTGAAGCTACTTCTTTGTCCGCGAGAGTAGAGGTTTATTTTCTTGATTCCATGTCTATCTAAAACTGTAGACAATCTTGATTCCATGTTTATCAAAAACTATAGATAAGAATGACAAATTATTTGTTTGGATTTTGGTAGCCATGGAGGGGAATTCAGGTTGCTTCTTCTTTTTGGTTGAAGGGTGGTGATTTGGAAAATTTTTAATTTTTTTAACCCAAAAGTTACCAAATACATTTTAAATTTTTAAATATTTAAGTCATTCCTTTTTGAAAATGGAAAAATAATCATTTCTAAGGTTTTAAACTTTGAACCTTTGTCCAGATGCAACCACCACTACTCAAGTTGAAATTCCCTTTTTTATTTGGTCTTAAAATTATTCCAAGCGAGATCAATAAAATATTTTTTTTTTCTTCTTTTGTTAAAGACTAACATGTATGTGTATTTATCAAATTATCAAATTTGGTACATATATATATATATTTATATATTTTGCTATGGAGTGCTACGTAGTATACCTTATAAAGTGTTGTGTTCTTGTTAAATCTTTAATGGTTAATAATTAAGTCAACTTTTAAGAAAAAATAAATTCTTTTATAAAAAATGATTTTTTGTAAATATATTTTATAAACCAAATCCTAAAAGGATAAACTAAATCTTAGTGGTACTTAAGTTAAATTTTGTTTTATTTTATTTTTTAGAAAAAATAGTTGACCGTTAACTTTGACTGTTAGAGACTTAAGTGGAGCACTCCATGAGGTGAACTTCTTAGCACACTATAGCATTTTTATGTGTATTATATATCTATATATATATAAATATATATATGTATTATATATATATATCTAGGGAAATGCTATTATGGGCTGTTTTTTTTTTTTAAAGAAAAAATAAATGCTTTTCAAAAAATTTATTTTTTTTTAAAGTACATTTTATAAACTAAACCCTAGGGGTGTTTAATCAAATTTATTTTAATTTTTTTTGAAGATATTTAATCGTCAGTTGATTGTTAGAAACTTAACAAGAACATAATATAATTTGAGCTTTGGTGAAAATTATAGTATAAAAATTTACCTTTAGTATAATTTTTCTTTATTTCATTTCAATAAAATTAAATAAAAACTTAAATTGCCGAAGAAAATAATATTTGAAATTAAGGAAGGAAATGGAAATAAATAATATTTAAAATAATGGGGAGAAATGAAATAAAAAAAATATTTAAAACGAAATAAGAAAGAAGAAGACTGTTGAGAAAAAAAATAAAATTAAAAATTAGATAAACAAATATCCATAAATATGTATGATCCTTTCATATTCATTCTATTTATGGATTGGATTCCATTTAATCTTATCGATTTCCATTGAATTAACTAAATTGCCACCCGTAGGAGTAGTGGTCAGAGCTGGGGATCTTTTTTAATACATAGAATATGTTAAAAAATTTTAACTTTCTTTAAATTGATCCCATTAAAAAATTATAAATTTATTAATGAAGGGTTAAAAAAATTAAAACTAACGAATAATAGCTAGGGGTTTCAATATGTATGAGAATTTAATGGATGTCAAAATCAATCCTCCAGTAAATTGATATGCATTACCTCCATAATTTAAATGGATCTAAATTGGCATTCATTTATGTCCCATAGATATAAATGGACATTTACTAATATTCAATAATTACCCATTTAAAAAGTCAATTATAGATTAAATTAATTATTCAAATTTCAAATTTATTAGATTTAAATAAGATGTTTTTGTTTCTTTTGAAACAATCAATGTTCAAATTATAACTTGCATACACCAACCCACCCTTACATACGTCCAATGTCTAATACCCCCATGGACAAAACGTGCATAAGTTTATTCATTAATTTTTTCCCCTCAATACTTAATTCAGGCTGCAAGTTTTTATTTGATTCTATCCCACCATGCTCAAAAAATATAATAGTGTAATAAATTTAATAGATTTCAAACTATAAACTATCGAAAAATAAAAATAGAATAAATGAATATAACCTGAAAAGTGAAAATTTTATAAAAGTTAAATAAAAATATATTTTCATAAATAAAGCACAAAAATTCCTTCATACAAATAGATAAAATTTATTAACAACTGATGGAGCTAGGGAACGATCTCCGAGTCACTCCAACTGTGATGATTGAAATCACAACTAGAAGGGAAAAATTAGATCATTGGAGTGGGCTATCGCCTTGAGGATAACTTCGATGCCTAAATCATTATTTTGAGAGAGTAATCTTTATGTAAATTAGCTCAATCTATCTGTGAACAGATTTGACAATATATATCGAATAATAAGTCACCCTGTTGGAGTGACTCTTGATTATGTGAAAGTAGGTAATTAGGATAATTGCGAGATCATATCCCGCCAATTGCTCTTAGAATCGTGGAGTTTCCCTAAGTTGGGATACCTTACCATGCACATCTCTAGTTGAAAGCTACGAGCTCATTAGCGACCTTTAAACCAAGTTAGCGACCTTCCCATGAACTCCGAAGGTCTCAACTATCCCTTTTAGAAGGTCATGATGAGTGATTATAGGTTCATAGTGTGTATAAAGAGTCGTAGACATTTAGTCGTGACATAGAAGATGTATGAGATGAATTGGAGCTCATTGGATCAAATGTTGCGATCCGGTGAGGCCTCTCCTAAGCTCACTTAAGGTGAGTGACCTGGGAGGTCAGTGGGAAGAAGGTCGCAGCCCACCTCTCCTCTTAATTTACAATTTGGACTTTTAGATATCCTGGTTAGCATTTGAGTCCGTTTGGGTTGGGTTATCCGGGTCATACCCAATTCTCCTATCATTGCCCCTCTTTAGGTCCAACAAGCTCGTAGGTCGAGACTCCTAAATTATCATCCTTAAGTCTCGAGCTTTGAAAGGTTTCATCATTTTCTATAACGGTTAGCTTGGAGGTGTCGTGCCCTATCAGTTTTTGCAGTTGTCTAGATTTGTGTGTACCAGATCTTTTCCAGAAATCTAATGGATTCCTTCTCGTATATAAATTAAGAAACTTCGAAGAGATTAAGATTTACCAAAACTCTTCTCTGCAACAAAGAATTCTCTTTCTGCTATACAATCTTGAGCCACCCAACTCTCCTCGAGCTTTCTCTTTCTGTCCGGTTATCCTTCTGGTGTTCGGCAACTTCTTCTCACTTCGAAAGCTATTCCAGCATCAAATGAGTGAGTTTTTCTTTCTTTATTTATTTTTCAAAAATTTTCTTTCTTTTCACCTTTTCGAAAAGATGTCTTCGGAAACATATTCCTTCACTCAATCATCTTCCCCTCTCTTTCCATTGAGGTGGTTCATAGATTTCATTCAACTCAGGGTTCAAATAATGAGGTGTTTTATTTACCTCCCCTCTCTATGAGTGCTCCTCTAGTGAAGAAAAGCGAGGGTCGACCTTGTAACTCTTTTCCCTTGAGTCTGTTATAGAGCCCTATCACAACATGCAAATTAGTGGGAGAGAGAGCCAAATAGGGGTGATATAATAGCCGCGAGTAGTTTTGAGAGTACATGTCGTTGGCGTAAAGGATTCATCATCTTTCACCTGACTGATCTTAGGGGTGGGATTCTCCTTTCTTACTTGCATCCCCTCTTCCTTTATATTGCTTATTTTTGGAATTTTCCCATCGCTCAACTGGTTCCAATGCTATTAGAACCATTCTAGGCTTTATAGCGACCTACCACTTACACAGAGTCCCATTTTCCTTAGACCTCTTTAGGTATTTTTTCAAGGTCGGTATCTCCATAGCCCCCACAAGACTAGCTTCGGGTACCTCCAAATTAAACATAGATATAAACTCCTAGGAGCTTTCTAGTCTTTAGGGGGAATTGAAAAGAATCCTTCTTTTTTGCCAAGCTTTCGATAGACCAAGTTCTTGCTGAACCATACTCGGAATGGAACCTTCACAAAACCTTTTATAACAGTCTCGCAACTCTGTCTGGGGAGATCGAGGAAGCTTGCCCTTTCCTTGTTAACCTGGCTAGCTCCATCGACCTCTGCTAATGCATCTCCTAGGATCCCCTCCCACAAAACAGAACAAAGAAAGTCAGTATGGTTGGGAGGACGAGGAATGTTGCTAAGAGAAGTGCGGAAGAAGAAGTCGCTTTACAAGCTTTTGGGCAGCCTAAAAAGATCGTCATCTTTGATTCTCCTTCCCTGAGGTCTTTTCAAGAAGAAAAAGACCTTTCTACCATTTCTTCTAGCAAAGGTAAGGCCATAGTGACCTTCTCTCAAGAGGTAGACTTCAGTGGCTGTGCCATTGAAGAGGTCGCTAAAACAATCAAGAGGTTGGGAAAATTGTCCCTAACCTCTCATTCTGCTGCGGGAGCCGCGAGGTGGGTTCCTGACCTCCCCTTGGAGTCCTTTGACTCCCTGTTCCAATTGCCACACTCCCAGTCATTTTTCATGGAATGTGCCCCTCCAATTGACAAGGAAATTTGCTAGCAACTTATCGACGCCGAGCTGGACAAATACACTACTTCTCTTCATACTGCTGTAAGTTCCTTTCATTTTTGTATGCTTCTTTGGTATTTTTCTTTAATGATTAACATATACCCATATGTCTTTTCAAAGCCATGTCTTCTTCGGTGAGCGATTGAGGAGGTGGTCGGAAAAAAAAAATAAAGGGAAAGATCAGGAACTTTTGGCCTTGATCTCCAATCTCCAAGATGATAAAGCTGGCCTGGAGAAAGAGAAGGAAGTGCTTTCTGCTTCCGCTGAGCGAACTAATGCTTCCTATGTCTGCTTAAGCAGTCTTTCAAAGGAATGCAAGAAAATCTTTTTTGAGGCTGAGATGAAAATCTTGTAATGGTCCCAGCCCTTAAAAAGGTAGTCAAGATGAGCGACCAATCACTTGAACTGGGCAAGCAACAAAATAATTGCCTCCATGAGCTCGAAACTTAGTTGAAGGACTACAACGCCATCTGCAAGGAGGATGGCAGCCTCTCCTTGTCCAAGATCGAGGAGATCCTTGCCTTATAATCCTAAATGGAATCAATTTTATGACCTCAGCTATTTATGCTATATGTCGATGTAATCAACCAACTTCGTGAGCTTAATGGTGACCTTAAAA
Source organism: Parsonsia alboflavescens (assembly GCA_028571225.1). Taxonomy (NCBI): domain Eukaryota; kingdom Viridiplantae; phylum Streptophyta; class Magnoliopsida; order Gentianales; family Apocynaceae; genus Parsonsia; species Parsonsia alboflavescens. Next base: position 15,852 of record JAOXNR010008970.1, read on the forward strand.
CTGACCCGGCTGTCCATGATGGACTATATCATCTAGATGCCTCAGTCCATCATCCTTTGGAGAGCGAGGAACAAAATCCGCATTCTCAGGAGGAGGTCACTGCCACTGAAACCCTGGTTGTTATGCGATGAGCTAGTGATGACTCTCTTTAAGAGAGAAGAAGTCAAAACATTCCTCCCTTGGTACCTCCCTAGGCTTCAGGTAGTCAAGCTGCTAAACCCTCTAAATATGTCGTTATTGAAGAAATCCTGAACGAATTCAAAAAGTGGTATTATATTGTAGGTGCTCATCCCCTCAAAGCTGTCGAGGAGAACTAAGAAGCTCCCAAGGTGACAGCTCCAAAATTTCCTTCTAATGAGGTAGCTCTAGAAGAGATTGGTGAAGTGGTCGTTCCTGAGGTCACCACAAGCTTGCCTACAACTTCCAAGAAGAAGCATGACTAAGTTGTAATAGACTAGGTCTTTTTAAGTCTTCTATAACTCCGTTCTTCTCTTTCTTGCTTTATATTGATTGGCTACCTAGTTGTAAATACAATGCTCATTTTTTGGGCTCATATTTCTTCTTTTTAATATTGACTACATCAGGAGGTCTATTTGTGACCTCATCTTTCACATATACAGTGGCATGAGAATTAATTAATTTGTTTGAATTGTCTTTGTTTTATCCCAGCACTCAGAACCTGCACAGTAAAACTTGACCAGTTTTCAAACTTATGCAAAAAAGAATTAAGATCACAATAAGTTCTGCGAACTTAGCTTTTATTTAGGTCTCTGAAACTTGATATGCACTTGCAAAGACAAAAACCCGAATAGGTCGTTGAAGTTGCCTTGCTGTCTAGCGAGCTTTTTCAACTTTCAGATAAGCACCCGAGTTGAGTAACGAGCAACGAGCTTGCGAAGCTTGGAAAGCCTTAGGCATAGAATTTCTTTAGATGGCAAACATTCCATGGCCTTAGCAGATGTCTCTCTTTGAGATCGGTGAGCTTATAGCTTCCTCCTTTGTGAATTTCTTGTACTATATAAGGTCTTTCCCAACTTTCTTGCAACTTTGTCAATTGTCCTTGCTTTCTGACATTCGACCTTTTGAAGACCAATTCTCCAACTGTGTAGTGCTTTTCTTTCACCTTTTTGTTGAAAAGTTTGTAACTTGTTTTTTATACCTTCTGTTCGCTCCCATAACTTTATTCCTGACTTTTTCAAGGAGGTCAAGGTCTGCCCTTCTCTCCCCCTTATTTAAGACTGAATCATATTCAATTACTCTCAAGGATTGCATTCTGACATCTACCAGCATTACAGCTTTTGCACCAAAACATAGACTGAAAGGTGTTTCTCCAGTACCTTTCCTAAGTGTGGTTCTGTAAGCCCATAGGATGCTTGGAACTTCTTTTGGCCAGGAAGGTTTTCGACCTTCTTTTTCGAGCTCAGTAAGCCTTTTCTTGAGGCCTTCCAAAATTGTTCTGTTCATGACCTCAGCCAATCCATTCACTTGAGGATGAGCTACAAAGATTAATCTTTATTCTATATTCAAGTTTTCATAGAAAGTTTTGAAGGGATCACCCACAAATTGCCCTCCATTGTTGGAGATGATAGCTAGGGGAATCCTAAACCAGCATACAATGTTCCTCTATACAAAGGACTGCACCTTTGATGAAGAAATTATTGTCATTGGTTCTGCTTCAATCCATCTAGTGAAGCATTCTACGGCCAAAATCAGGAATTGAACATCCCTTACTCCTATTGGGAATGGTCCTAAAATGTCGATGCCCCAGATATCGAATGGAACCAATGTGCTAATAGATTAATACTTCGTTGGAGGCACATGCGACTTATTTCCATGCAATTGGAAGCTCGTGCATTTTTGTGTGACTCTTTCAATATCTGAGATCGTCGAAGGCCAATATTAACCTATCCTAGTATCTTCTTTGCAATGGTTTTGGCTCCTATGTGTGATCCACATATTCCACTATGCACCTTTTCAATGACATATTCTCCTTCTCCCTTGCTTACGCATTTGAGCAGTGGCCATGTATACGACCTTCTATATATTTCGTCATCTCCTATTAGGACATAGAGAGGTGTCCATTTTCGGATTTGGCGAGCTTCTTTGGCATCTTTTGAGAGGTCGCCATCCTTAAGGCATTTGTAAATAAGGTATCTCCAGTCTGCCCTTCTCGTCTATAACCAAGTTTTCCTCGTGGCATATGCCTGGAGAATAGAATTGCTCGACCAATAGCTAGGCTTTGGTCCCCGCGAGCTCTCGATAAACCTTAGATAGTGTATCAGACTCTAAATTTGGTTCTCTAAGTATTTGTTCAATGAGGAAATACTCAAGGTTGGCTATAATCATGTTTGAGATATTATTCTCAAGGTTGGCTCAAGGTTTTATATTATATCTCTTACTTGTTTGAGATATTTAATCATGTTTTCTTCCCTAGCTTCATAGACTCTAGTGACTTGGTTGGCTATAACTTGTGAATCAGTTTTAGCATGTCATTTTTGCATTTTTAAAGCTCTTATGAGTCTTAGGCCTGCTCAGAGAGCTTCATACTTGGATTCATTATTCGAGGTTGGGAAGTTATATTTCACAGAGTAAGGGATTTTCATTCCCTGATTGCTGATCAATACAATTCCCGCACCTGAATTTTCTTTTTTAATGGAACCATTGGTGTACATGGTCCGTATATTAGTTTCAAAAGTGTTAGCGAGCTCCAGTGGAACTTTTGTGCATTCATCTATGAAGTCTGAGAAAGCTTGAGCTTTGACAGCTTTCCTCGCTTCAAAATCAATTTGATATCCTGAGATTTCAAGTGACCGCTTCATTGTCCTACCCGATAGCTTAGGTTTTGCCAGAGCTTGCTTCAGTGGCAGATTGGTCAATACTCTTATTTTGTAAGGTTTAAAATAGGGCTTAAGCTTCCTTGATGTTATCACAATAAGGTACAGGAATTTCTCGACGTCCAAATATCTAATTTCAGGACCTTAGAGCAAAAGTCTTACATAATACACTGAAAATTGCAAACCTGACCTTTCTACTAGAAACACTAAGTTGACAGCCTCTATTGCTGTTAGGTCCATCAAGAGTTCTTCTCCCAACCTTGGGCAAACAAGTTGTGTGGACTTTCCAACTTTTTGAAAGCCGTTTGGCAATCCTATGTCCACTTGAAATCTTTGGGACTTTCAAGATGTCATAAAACTTCTCTGTTTTGTTAGCCATCTTATTGATGAAGCGTCCCAATGTCACCATCTTCCTTATTAAACTTTGGACTTTCTTAATGCTTTTGGGACGTTCCATGTCCAGGAGTGCTATTATCTTATCAAGGCTGGCATCAATGCCTCGTTCTGATATCATGAACCCCAAGGTACATTTTATAGGATTAAGCTTCATGTGAGCAGTTTTTAGTGTCTAGCAAGTCTCTTTTATATCTTCAATGAAGTCGTCCAAGGTGTTGGACTTAATCATAATGTCATCCACATAGACCACAATGTTCCTCCAGACCTGCTTCCTAAAGACCTTGTGCATGGCTCATTGGAATTATGCCCCTCCATTCTTCAAATCGAATCGCATTTTGTTATAACTGTAGGTCCCGACCTCTACAATAAATGAGGTATTTTCCATGTCTTCTAGAACCATTGGAATCTGATGATACCTCTTAAAGGCATCTAAGAAACACAGCCAATGATAACCAGCTGTTGAATCCACCATTTGGTCAATGCTCGGGAATGGGTATGAGTCTTTCTAACAATGTTTGTTTAGTGTGTTGAAATCCATACATATCCTCCATGTACTTCCTTTTTCAGCACAACTGTTAGATTGGCAAGCCATTCAAGGTAGATGACCTTTTTCAGGATGCCAGCACCAAGAAGAGCTTGGACGTCTCGAGCTATGACTTCATTTCTTTCTGGAAAGTTCTTTTATTTTGCTTTATTAGCTTGACTCTTGGTTTGATCTGACCTTGTGTTTCGATATCTCTCTGTCAATTCCTTCAAGGTTGGTAGGTGGCCAGTCGAAAACTTTTAGACCGGAGGTAAAAGTTCACCTATCTTGATTCCTTTCTTGGGGAATTTACAGTTCAGAAAACTTTTGCCCCCTTGCTGGCTGCCTAGATTTTGGACTCATCATCTTTCTTAGGGATGTGGATGAAATCAACTTTCTCAGACATTGCCGAGGGCTCAGCATCCCCTTTAATGAGGTAGCATTCTATGACCGTCTGCCTATCCCCTTCTAGGGCAATCCAACTTTCTTCCAGCTGGATCCTCATGTGGTATCTCTGCAAGGAAATTTCAGCCTTTAGGTCATGACCTACTGAGAATGGCATCGTAAGTCCCTGGTGCATCAACCACTAGCCAATCCATGATCTTTGTGATTCCTTTGCCATTCACATAGACTGGAGTTGGAACCCAAAAAACCTCCTCTGCATAGGTTGTGCTGCCATTGAAGCTGGCCAAGGTAGTATCTGACTTTATCAGTGAGCTTTTGTATATCCCCATTTGATCGAATGGATTTTTGTACAAGACATTCACTGCATTTCCGGTGTCAACCAGTATCTTACGCCCTCCCCGGGCTCACTTTGAGCTCTTTTCAATGGCATTAATCTCTCAGACCAGAGGTTGCTGGTGGTTCGCAACTGCAAGAAGTGGATATGTAGGACCTGTATTCCTAGCCAGGATTTCTTGCAACTAATAGTGTCATTCTAGATGGGGGATTTCCTGGTACGTAAGATATTGGTTCACACCGAAAGTGTAGTGAATATTTTGTACAAAAAGGCATTCGATCAAATAGTGATAGATAAAAGCTCGCTGATAAAGTCAAACACTACCTTGAATAGCTTTAGTGGCATCACGACCTCTACAGAAGGGATTCCACAAGTTAAAAACTGCTGTCTATGTGGATGGCAGGTGGATCACACAAGTCATGAACTGGTTGGTGGTTGATGCACCAGGAACTTACAATGTAATTCTACAAAGGAAAGGGGTCATGGACCTGAAAGCTGAGATCTCCTTGCTGAGCTACTGCATGAGAATCTAGCTTGAAGAAAACTAGATCATCCTAGAAGGAAACAGACGAACAATCACAGAAGGCTACCTTGCTGAAGGGGATGCTGAGACCATAGCAATGTCTATGGGGAATATGAGTTCAGTATCCAAGATGGAAAAAAGGGAGAAAACGTTTTTCCCAACTCAAAATTCGCTGGGAAAGGGATCAAGATAGGTGAACTTCTGCCTTCCAGGATTAAAGGGAAGCTTGTCGACTTCCTTCAAGAATACCTGAAAATTTTTGGTTGACGACCTAACAACCTCGAAGGAATTGATAGAAGGATAGTAGAGCCCAAGGTTGGGCTCAGACCGGGAGTCAAACCAATAAAGCAAAAGAAAAGAACGTTTGCCCCAAAAGGAAATGCAGTCATAGCTCGAGAAGTTCAAGCTCTTCATGATGCTGGAATTTTGAAAAAGGTCGTGTACCCAGAATGGCTTGCCAATCCAGTGGTTGTGAATAAAAAGGAAGGGACGTATGTTTGTGGATTTCACCACACTAAATAAATATTATCAGAAAGACTTATACCAGTTCTCGAGCATCGATCAAATGGTGGGCTCAACAGCTGGTTATCAATAGCTATGTTTCTTGGATGCCTATAAAGGGTCTTATCAGATTCCAATGGAGCTGGAAGACATGGAAAAGATCTCATTCATTACAGACGTTAGGACCTACTGCTATACCAAAATGCCATTTGGTCTGAAAAATGCGGGAGCATAATTCCAGCGAGAAGCAGCTCAGGAGGAAAATTGACTTCTATGTGGATGACATTGTGATTAAGTCCAAAAACCTCAGAAGACTTCATTGAGGATATAAGGGAGACTTTCCAAACTTTGAAAGCTACTCCCATGAAGCTCAGTCCTGAAAAATGTACCTTCGGGATTTCAGTAGGAAAATTCTTGGGCTTCATGATATCAGAACTAGACATTGATGCCAACCCTGATAAAATAAAAGCACACTTGGGCATGGAACTTCCCAGGAGCACCAAGGAAGTTCAGAGTTTAACAGGGAAGATGGCAACATTAGGACACTTCAGCAGCAGGATGGTTAACAAAAGAGAGAAGTTTTATAGCGTTCAGAAGAAACCCAAAGATTTCTAGTGGATAGAATATTGTCAAACAGCTTTCGAAAAACTAATAGAATTTTTGGGAAAATCCCCATAGCTTGTCTCAACGATGTCAGGAGAAGAAATCTTGATGTACTTAACTGTGACAAAGAAGGAAGTTAGCTTGGTGCTACCAGTAGAAAGTTCAAGTTTACAATTTCTAGTGCATTATGTAAGTCGTTTGCTCCGAGGTCTTGAAATTAGTTATTCAGACCTTGAGAAATTCCTGTACCTGATTGTTATTACTTCAAGGAAGCTTAGGCCCTATTTTGAAGCTTACCCGATAAGAGTATTGACCAATCTGCCACTACAACAAGCTCTGGTAAAATCCGAGCTATCGGGACAGGATAATGAAGTGGTCGCTCGAACTCTCTAGCTATCAGATCGATTTGGAATCGAAGAAAACTATCAAATCTCAAGCTCTCTCAAACTTAGTAGAAGAATGCACAAGAGTTCCACTGGAGCTCGAAAACAGTAGTGAAATTAACGTATGGTGTACACTGATGGTTGCACTGAGAAGCAACATCTATGTGTTGGAATTGTATTGATTAGCCATGCGGGAGTGAGAATTGCTTACTTTGTGAAATACAACCTCCCAACCTCGAATAATGAATCAAAATATGAAGCTCTTTTAGTAGGTCTAAGACTTATAAGAGCTCTAAAAGTGTAAAAATTGCATGCCAAAACCAATTCACGAATTATAGTTAACCAGGTCACTGGAGAATACGAAGCTAGGGATGAAAACATGATTAAATATCTCAAACAAGTAAGAGATATAACATCAAAACATGAGTATTTCCTTATTGAGAAAATTCCTAGACAGCAAAATTCAGAAGTTGACGCTCTATCTAAGGTCTACTAGGAGCTCGTAGGAACCAAAGCTGAGCTATTGGTCAAACAACTATATTCTCCAAGCATAGATCAAGAGGAAAAATTGGTTATAAAGGATCAGGTGGACTGGAGATATCCTATTTACAAATTCCTTAAAGATGATGACCTTTCTCAAGATGCCAAAAAAGCTCACCAAATACGAAAATGGTTACCTTGCTATGTCCTAATAGGAGAGGATGAAGTGAACAGAAGGTTGTATACATGGCCTTTGCTTAAATGACTGAGCAAGGGAGATGGAGAATACGTCATTGAAGAAGTACATAGTGGAATATGTGGATCACACATAGGAGCAAAAAATAGTCGTAGAGAAGATACAGAGGACAAGTTATTATTAGCCTTCGACGATAACAAATATCAAAAGGGTCATACAAAAGTGTACAAACTGTCAATTGCATGGAAATAAATTATATGTGCCTTCGGTGAAGTATCAATCCACGATTCTATTTGATATTTGGGGTATCGACATATTAGAGCCCTGCCCAAAAGGGGTATAGGGTATTCAATTCCTAACTATGGCTGTAGAATACTGTACCAGATGGATTGAAGCAGAACCAATGGCATTAATCTCCTCACCAAAGGTATAGTGCTTCGTATGGAGGAATATTGTATGCAGGTTCGGGGCTGAGGTCATTCTCAAGTGAACGGATTGGCTGAGGTCAAAACAGAACAATTTTGGAAGGTCTCAAGAAATAGATTGCCGAGCTTGAGAAGGAAGGAAGTAAACCTTCCTAGCCGGAACAAATTCCAAGCATCCTATGGGCATAAAGAACCACCACACCTAGGAAAGCTATTGGAGAAACACAATTTAGTCTATGTTTTGGTGCTGAAGCTGTAATGCTGGTGTAGGTTAGAATGAAGTCCTTAAGATTGACTGAATATGATTTAGGCTTAATCGAGGGGAAGAGAAGGGTAGACCTCGACCACCTTGAAGAGGTCAGATATAAAGCTATGGAAGCTGACAGGAGATCCAAAAAGCAAGTCACAAATTTTTTTCAATGAGAAGGTGAAATAGAAACATTTCACATTTTTAGAAATGGTCCTCAAAAGGTCGGACGTTGGAAAGCGAGGACAATTGACAAAGTCACAGGAAAGTTGCGAAGGACCTTATATAATCCAAGAAGTTCAAAAAGGAGGAAGCCATAAGCTCGCTAACCTCAAATGAAGATAACTCCTAAGGCCTTGGAGTGTTTTCCATCTAAAGAACTTCTATGCCTAAGGCTTTTTAAGATTTTCTAGACCTCACAAGCTCGTTATATAGCTCGGGCTCTTATCTGAAAGAAGCTTGCTGAACAACAAGGCAACTCTAGCGACCTAATAAAATTTTTATCTTTGCAAGTGCATATCAAATTTCAGAGACATAAACAAAAGTTATGTTCACAGAGCTTATTGAGATCTTAATTCTTCTTATTTGCATAAAGTTTCAGAACCAGTCAAGTTTGCTATGCAAGTTTTCAAGTGTTGGAGCAACAACAGAGGCACTTTGAGAAAATTGTTTGATATAAAAAAAAAGAGGTCACAAACAAACCTCTTAAGATATTTAGTACAGAAAAAAAAAAAATTAAAAAAAGAGAAGAAACATAAGCTCAAAAGATGAGCATTGTGTTTGTTACAAAGCATAAAGTAAGAAGAAGAAAGACTATGTAAAATCCTATTCTATTCCAACTTAGTCTTCTTCTTCATATTTCAGAATCTCCAGCAAGCATGGCAGGGCTTTGTCATCGACAGCTATCTCTTGATCAGTGACATCTGAAGGACCTGCAGGGTAATCAGTAGTGTTATTAAATGGAGGTCAACACAAGGATAGACGATAGCTCGGGAGAGATTGAGTGTTTCATCAGAATCGACAGGTTAGGGATGAAAAGGATAATACTTAATTAAATCTCCATAACTATGGATGGGTTTACTTTGAGGAGTAGCCATCGATAAAGGGGGAATATCATGAATCATCCACTCAACAGTCAGAGCTTCAGTAGGCTGGTCCAGTGGTCCTTTCTCTTTTTCAGAAGGACCCTCAACGGATTGACCCGTTCTTGGCCAAGGCCTTAGCGGCAAGGACCTCTTCCTAAGAATTTAGAGGTTGTTCCTCATGCTTCCAAGGAAGAGGGCCTGCTGCATCTAGATGATATAGCAGCTCGTGGACAGTCATGTCAGTCTTCTGGTCCTCATTATGATTGCGTAGGTTGTCGATTACATAGACATAAAGCCTAAATGGTTGAGATCGAAGATGGACTTTACATAGGTCTGGAAGGTCGGGATCTCTTTGAGCTTGGATAATGAGAGGCTGTCGTCCTCCTCGAAGCATTGAAGTCCTTCAGCTGAGCCTCGAGCCCATGGATATGGTTATTTTGTTTCTTATCGAGCTCAAGCAGCTGGTCACTCTTCTGGACAGCTTCTTTAAGGGCTAAGGCCATTGCCAAATTCTCAGCTTTGACCTCAGTTACGTGTTTCTTGCACTCCTCCAAAAGATTGCTCACAACTATGTAGGAGGTATTAGCTCACTCGGCGGAGGCAACGAGCTCTCCATTTTCTTTCTCAAAACTAGTTTTCTCATCTTGGAGCTTGGTGATCAGGATAGAGAACTCCTTCCCTTGTTGGGTGGACTAGTTGGAGGGAGAGTCGGAGATTACAATCTTTGCGGGCCGCTCAGATGCCCGCAAAGCAACCGCTTCAGCATTTCTTTTTGTGGCGTTTTGAGTCTGCCTCACCACTATCACCTTTTGTTCAGGACTAGGGAATGGAGACCTTGAAAGAGGACTCCCCAGCAGTCGGAACTAAAGAAGAAGCACCAATAGTGTCGCTAGGGCTACTGGAAGGATCTCAGAAGGACAACAACCTTCTTAGCTGTCCTTTCTGTGAGTGAGAGGAGGAGTTCAATAACCCTGCTATATTCATTGTTGTCAAAACAAAAATAAGAAAATGATGTTTCGAACAAAAAGAGTAAAAGAAATTCGTTGAGAGTTGAAGAATGGAAAAATTTCCTACCAGTGGGAAGAATTCCCATAGTTCAAAGAGGAGGGAGGTCGCGATCTGCTGGACTTCCTAATCCGGCAAAGCGGAGGAAATGAAGAGGCCAGATGTGTTGAGTTGACCTGACCTTCTCAACATCAGAATTGGCTAGGTTGATGAGAAAAATTCTATCCCTCTCTTGCTCGCCGAATAGAGTAGGGAGGCCGTTATAAAAAGTTCTATTGAGGTTCCAGTTCGGGTAGGGATCTGCCCGAACTAGATTTGCTAGAAGTTTAGCAAAAAGGAAAGAGTCCTTTTGAAGTCCCACTGAAGATTCTAAAGGCAATAGTAGCCTATGCCTATTGTTGAATTGGAGGTACCCCATGCTTGTCTTGCTCGGAGCTGTAGAAATACCAACCTTGAAGAAGCACCTAAAAAGGTACAAAGAAATGGGAACATTATAAAGGTGACAGGTCGTTATGAACCCAATAATGGTTTGAACAGCATTTGGAACAAATTGAGCTAGGGGAAAGTTCCAAAAATAGACTATATCCAAGAACAATGGATGCAGTTATGGCAAGAGAATGCCTAACCTAAGATTAGTCAAGTGAAGGACTATGTGTCCAACTCGTCAACTGTTGGGATGCTTGGACTCCCAAGCGACAACTATGTCATCTCGGTTTAAACCCCTCTCCCCACCAATCTAGAAAATCTTTGAGCTAAGGAGGAGGAAAGAGAAAAGACCTCTAGTTCGAAGGGATGATAGACCTTGCTCCAAACTTGAGGGGGCCTAGCAGTAACATGAGGCAAGTAATAGAACTCGTTATCAGGATTTGCAGAGGGAAGAGCCTTAGAAATCTCTTTTGTACGAAGAGAAGTGGTGCTATAAAAAGATGACTGGGTAAAGGATTCAGAAGACATTTTTTTTTGAAAAAGGTGAGAAGATGGAAATTTCTAAAAGAGTAAAGAGAAAAAAGAACACTTACTCGTTGACTTTGGAGAAACAGTAAGGAGACGTGTTCTAACTTCAGAGAATTCTCAGGACAAAAAGAAAAAGGGAGTTTGAGAAGGTAGCTACTCGAGGTAGTTTTGCAAGGAAGAAATTCTACTTGTAGAGAAGAGTTTTTTGTAAATTATAAACTCTTCAAAGCGTCCTAATTTATATATGAGAAGGAGTCCTTTGGATTTTTGGAAAGGACCTGGTACACATGAATCGAAGCAACTACTAAAAACTAATGAATCAAGTCAGCCCCAAAACTAGCAGTTACGGAAAACGGGGTGACCCTTTAGAGGTCGGGACTTAAAGTTGGTAATTTAGGCACCATGACCTTCGAGCTCTCTAGCCTAAAAGAGGGTAATGATGGGAGAAACAGGTACGACCTAGATGAACTGATCCAAATGGACCCAAGTATCAACATGAATACCTAAAAGTCTGAATAACAAGTTTGAAGGAAAGGTGGACAATGATCTCTTCCCACTGGTCATGGACCTTACAATGAGCTTGGAAGAGGTCTCACTGGACCAAGACCTTCGACCCAGTGAGTTCCAATTTATCTCATGAATCTTCCATGTCACGACTAAATGTCTCTGACTCTTAACATACTCTATGAACCTATAATCACTCATCGTGAACTTCTAAAAGGGATAGTTGAGCCCTTCAGCATTCACGAATGAGTCGTCAGGTTGGTTTAAAGGTCGTTAACCAGCTTGTAACTCTCGGCCAGAGACGTGCATGATAAGGTATCCCACGTTAGGGAAACTCCAAGATTCTAGGAGCAATTGGCGGGATACGATCTCACAATTATCTTAATTGCCTACTTTCATGTAATTGAAGAGTCACTACTGACAAGGTAACCTATTATTCGGTATATATGATCGAATCACACACTATTTACTGTCAAATTGAGCTGATTTACTCAAAGATTTCTCTTTCGAAATACTAACTTAGACATCGAAGTTATTCCCGGGGCAACAATCCACTGCGGTGACCTAACTTCTTCCCCCTGTGATTGTGATTGCAGGGGTCATCATAGTTCGGGGTGACCCGGAGATGGCTTCCAAGCTCCATCAATTTTATTTCATCCTTCGTTCTTTGAATTTTGAAACTACAAATTTGTTTAGGTTAATAATAATAATAATAATAATAATAAATGTTATTTGTTATATGAAATTTTTTTAAAAAAATTGAAATTAACGTTAAGGAAAATTTGGAAATAAAAAGAAAAAAAAAAATTAATATCCATATCCAATTCCATCCAAAACCATATACATCCATTTATCCAAATTACCAAAACCATTTAGTTATTCAAATTACCACCCCTACTAATAGCTATTGTCATATTTATTAATTTGTTAGTGTAATTTAATTTAGTAAAACTTTTAACCCCAGTAAAAAAATTTTCTAGCTCCACGGCCATTGCACTGTCATATAAGAAGTGTGTTCAGATTGTCACGCAGTAGCAACCATTAGACTAATATAACCAGTGTTTTTTAATTTTTTTTTTTTTAATATTTTGACTGTGTTAATTTGACAACTTAATAAATTTGACAAATTGATCAAAATCCTTTAAAAATTTTCACAAAATATTAAATAACTCGCAACATCAAATGAATAAATGGTTAAATAAACTCGTTTTAAAGTTGAATAATCAAATTAAAATAAAGTATACAACTTTTGGATGATTTCACTCAAAATGTTTTTTCTTGTTAAGAAGAGGAGACATCTTCATGAAGAACAATTTCTCCAAAGGTAAATGCTTCTGGTGAGCCTTTCCTTTTCTCTCTGTGCCATGAACACCGAGCAAGAGAAAAACAAAGAACAAAGAGGAATAACAAACAATACGTGGAACGATAGTCAGACTTGGAACTCCATACAGAGTATCTGGTCGAAAAACAACAGAGGTTACTCAAGACTGTCTCCCGCGTAGTTATCTGAAGATCGATGTAACCGTTTGACGGCTTCATTAAAAAGAAGAAACGTTATTGTTGAAGGCACGGAAATTCTGGTATATACCGATCCTACCCTCCCTTCCCGAAGCGTTCGTTGCTTTTAAGGATAATCTTTCAGAATTAAGGCACATTACCTTCCTTCGATAATTTTTTACCCTCTTACGGTCGGTCATTTCTCCTCTCTGAAAGATTAGTAATTTAGTAAGATTAATACAAAAGAAAACCAAGCACTTTAACATTTACATTTGACTCGATCAGGGAATGATACTTAGTTAGAAGGTCATAGAGATTATCAAAAATTTTCCATCTCGAAATGGAGTTTCATTTTCCATGAGAAGAACCCAATTGAAGTTCCAAGGTGGAAGACGGTAATGGATGCCCCATCTGCAATCATTTGCAGGCAGGAAGTGCAGCAAAATAGAACGGAGCAGCAGGAAATAATATTCGTTTTAGGCATTGCGGAAATGAGAAACAGAGTAAATAAACAAGGATGAAATATATATACATATATACACACATGCCTGAAAACCAGACCCAGTTGTTGCCGAAGTTCATGATATATACATATACACTCCATAAGAAGAGAAACTCAGGAACGGAAGAGCTAAGCTTCCAGACTAAATATAAATTAATAACACCAAAATACTGGAATGATGCAAAAAAGCATACATCCACCAAAATTTGCCAACTGGGAATGCATCCAAATATGTAGAAACAAGCAAAGCAACTATTGACTCAGGACTGGGGATTGATTTGAAATTTGTCCTGCACGGCCATCCTCTCTGAGATATCAGCCAGTGATTTGAGGTTGCAATTCAGAAGGGCCTTCACGAAGTAGCAAGTCTCGTCTGGGGTATTCCCTTCAGGAACATCCACAACAAATGACTCTACCACAACAGTTCCTGCTCTACCACCAACAGTCTCTGGGCTCACGGTAACCATGGATGAATAGTTCTGCGCAACATCAAAAACAAAAAGAAATGCTTTATTATATGCCTAATGACAATAAGCTCAGGTTCCAAGTTTCCTCGGGTAATGCTAGTATTTCCTTTTTCTTCAATAAGAGGTCAAAGTCAAAGTAATCCTTATCCAACCAAAAAGAAGCCCCTCCTAGACGTCATTCTTATACTTTTGGTGGTAATGGAATGAGTATCTCTATTTCATTCTTATCACCATCGACAGGTGTCTCTTTTGCCATTAAAAAGACAAAACAAAAAAAAGAGATGAGGACAAACCCTGAGCCTGTGATCACCGCCAACAATCTTGATCCCAAGAATGTGCTCTTCATCGTCGAGAAGTTCCAGCATCTCAGTGCTGGTGGTGGCAGGAAGCCCCGACTTCACGTTTACTTCTCTAACACTCCCAATCTTAAGCTCACCATTAAATGTACACCTACTAACAAACGGCTTGTACTTCTGTGGCTGATCAAATCTACGCACTAGTGACCAAACCTACACACAAAACGTCAAAATTACAATGAAAATTAAAGCGGCAAAAAACATCGCCCACGGAAATGAGAAACCATTCAACGACAAACCAAATTAAGAACCACAACCACTATTTTTTTTCCCCACTAAATCACAAGTAAATTTAAATATCAAAGTACACAAAATCGGTAACATTCCACGAGAACTCAAGGGGGAAGGAAAAAAAAAAAGAAAAATCTGATATGATCGACGACCAAAAGGGGAAGGAAAACAGACCAGAATTCTTCCTTAGACACAAAGACAAGCAAAGAAAAAATTAAATGGGGAAACAGAAAAGAAGAAAAGACTACGATGTCAACAGGGGCTCTGATGTATTTGACGATATACGAAGAGCACTGCTTCTCTGGGGACCGCTGGCTGAGGATGTGATGCTGCGTGATCAAGTTTAGTGCCTCCATGAATTCTTTAGGATTTCATACAAAAAAAAAAAAAAAAAATCTTTTGATTCCTCTGAGCAAAGACTTTCCAAAGGCAGCTGGGTTTGCGGAAGAGAGAGAGGTGAAAGAAACGGGCGGTAGAGATGAGTTTTGACTTGGAAGGGTGGCAGCCAAGAACCGAAAGAGTGAGAAAACGACGATGATCTTTATTACTTTTTGAGTGGAACGAATTGAGTCCTGCCACCCACCGGCCCACCAATGAAACCACAAGGCCCCAAACCTATTGGGCCCTCGTTGTTTTACTCATATAATTAAGGGACAATTTCATAATGGTGTTAGATGGGACGAAGATTTTAAAATTTTATTACTGTTTTAAGTTGTACAAATTTGAGTCAAGAGTGTATTTTTTTTTTGATCAATTTATCCTTGAAGTGGGTGAAAAAGTGTAAAACAACTTGGACATTCATTTTTGTTAGGCTAATGAACATACGGGTTGTTTACCATTGTAGCAGACAAATTGCCGCTACTGCTTTCTCTCTGAAAATAAACCTGTTACTCCCCAACTCTTCTCTTGAAAACACTCCACTTTTCCACTACTCAAACAACTATCATGCTCTCTCTTTACATTCCCACAAGCTTCAGTTTTTTCCTTCACCACCTTTAAGTTCTTGCAAGCTTTAGTGTGTCGGCCAACATTACTGCACCTAATTGGAAAGCAGCGTTATTGTACCTGGATTCACAAGTTTTGATTTCCCTTGATTTTGTCACATTTCACCCAAGAAATGAAGAAAGGTATGAATTTCATCTATTTGACATGTATAGGAAATATATATTTTTTACCTCCTGAAAGATATTCGATTTAAGACCTTTTTAAATGTAAAGGTTTGATTTTTTGTTTACTTCTTCGTCGTCATAAAGGGTTTTCTTCTTTTTTTTTTTCCCTTAAAGTTTGAAGCTTTAGAACTAACATCAATAAGAGATTTGATATGAATCTCTTGAATTATGGCTGGAATTTCAACATCCATTTATCCAAACCCAAGATCACTTATAATCTGAAATTTTGTCCAAGACTTCAACAAGAGATTCAAGCTAGTGACTAATGATCATAATTGTCTTCCAATATGATCTATTAGTTTGGATTTCTTCAACCCAAATCTTCCAAGCATTGATAAACCCTAAAGTTTTACTAAGAACCCTAGAAGAGCCCTAGTAACTCTCGATCAAGAACCATGTTGAATCCATTTGGAATTCAATCAAATTTCTGAAAAGTGTTTGTCAAGTTAATTGTTCTAATGTAATACAAATGATAGAATATTTATAGGCTTAGCCCCAAACAAGATTAGGTGCTTAGGCCTCTTAAGCTAGCTTAGGACATAAAGATAGCAGCTAAAAATAAGTGGAAAAGTCCAACTAAAGTCAAGACAATTAGGCTGCCAAAAACAGAGTATTATTTTTGAAAATTTCTAGCAGTTTTTCACTAACCGTCCAGCTACACTTCCAATGCTTCAAATGACTTAATCACTCCTCCTTGATGTCCTCTATCATCCATATTTTGAACACTTTCCTTGGTTAAGCCTCCATTAATGGTTGTGCTTCAAACAAAGTTGTAAAGTCAAGCATTTCTTCTCTTCCCTGCACAAATGTGATTAATGCTTTCCTTAACTTATTTGCTCTAGTTCTTGTGATAAGTCCAGCTGGTATGATTGGTATTGAATCTCCATCATTCCCCCACAGCTCAAAAGGATTCGACCTCGAATCATTAAGTCCTACATCGAAAAGAAAATGATCACTATCATGGATCAAAGACTTAAAAGAATACTTACTAATTAACTCCAAGGTCTCCTTCATTGAAGTTAGAATTTGACAATGTCTTACCATTCCCTTCTTTAAAGGTGGTGGTCTTTCTTTGATAGATATGTATTCCTT
>JAOXNR010009001.1:0-32548 GCA_028571225.1 Parsonsia alboflavescens
AATAAAAAAGAACTTAAAATCATGGGAAGAATGTTTACCTTTCATTGAATTTGCTTACAATAGATGTGTACATTCTTATACTTACTACTGTCCTTTTGAAATGGTTTATGGAACTAACCCTTTGACTCCTCTAGACGGAAATACATAACCTAGATGGCAAAAGGAAAGATGAAATGGTTAAAAAGCTGCTTGCCAAAGCAAGGGAAAACATCCAATTGCAAACACAAAGATATGCCCAACAACACAATAAATGAAGGAAGGATATGAAGTTCAATGTTGGTGATTGGGCATGGATTCATTTGAGAAAAGAAAGATTTCCTCAGTTTAGAAAGAGTAAACTTGAACTAAGAGGTGACGGACCATATCAAGTCATAGAAAAGATCAATGACAATGCATACAAAGTGGATCTCCAAGGTAAGTATAATGTAAGTTCAACAATCAAGGTTAGTGATCTTTCTCCTTTCGATGTAGATGAAGCCGATTCGATTACGAATCCTTTCGAGCTGTGGGGGAATGATGGAGATCCAATGCCAACCATACCAGCAGGTCCTAACACAAGAGCTAGAGCAAAAACAAGTTCAGGAATCTCATTAATCACATTTGTGCAAGGAAGAGAAGAAATGTTAGACTTTTCAACTTTGTCAACATGTGGATGATAGAGGACAACAAGGAGGAGTGATTAAGCAAGAAATCAAGCCATTTGAAGCATTGTTATCTTGACTTTAGTTGGACTTTTCCACTTATTGTTAGCTGCTATCTTTATTTCCTAAGCTATTTTAAGAGGCCTAATTAAGTCCCTAATCATGTTTGGCGCTGAGCCTATAAATATTCTATCATTTGTATTGCATTAGAACAATTAACTTGACAAACACTTTTCAGAAATTTGATTGAATTCCAAATGGATTCAACATGGTTCTTGACCGAGAGTTGCTAGGGCTCTTCTAGGGTTCTTAGTAAAACTTTAGGGTTTACCAATGCTTGGCTAGGATAATTGATTTGGCTTGAAGAAATCCAAACAAATAGATCATATTGGAAGACAATCATGGTCATTAGTCACTAGCTTGAATCTCTTCTTGGAGTCTTGGGCAAAATTTCAGATTATGAGTGACCTTGGGTTTGGATAGATGGATGTTGAAATTCCTTTTATAATTCAAGGAATCTCATCACTCAGCTAGTCTCTCTGAGGTCGGGTGAGCAAATTAGCATGTACCTAACTGCGATTGAAAAGGCAGGCAGCTCAATCCTATTAGTAGATAGCTCAGGTCAGCAGTTCCCTATCTACTATGTTAGTCGTTTGCTCCGAGGTCCGAAAACTAGATATTCGGACCTTGAGAAGTTCTTGTACCTCATCATTATTACTTGAATGAAACTAAAGCCGTATTTTGAAGTCTACCATATAAGAGTCTTGACCAACCTCCCACTGAAGCAGGCTCTGGCAAAGCCTGAACTATCAGGTAGAACAATGAAGTGGTCCCTCGAGCTCTCCGGTTATCAAATTAACTGTGAGCCAAGGAATTACATCAAAGCTCAAGCTCTCGCAGACTTCGTAGAAGAGTGTACCAAAGCTCCACTAGAGCTCGCCATCCCTTATAAAGACAGTATTTGGACCATGTATATGAATGGTTCCAAAGAGAAACAGAATTCAGGTGCGGGAATTGTGCTAATCAGCCCTGAGGGAGTGAGAATCAGTTACTCTATGAAGTACAACTTCCCAGCGTCGAATAATGAATTCGAGTATGAAGCTCTCATAGCAGGTCTAAGACTTATAAAAGCTCTCAAAATGCAGAAACTGCATGTCAAAACAGATTCACAGATCATAGCTAGCCAAGTTGCTGGGGAATACAAAGTGAGAGAAGACAACATGATCAAATATCTCAGAAGAGTAAGGGATATGGTATTTGTGCTTGAGTAGTTCCTAATCATGCAAATTCCTAGAGAGGAAAATTCAAAAGTAGACACTCTGTCCAAAGTATACCGAGAGGTAGTTGGAACGAATACCAAGCTGCTCGTGCAACAATTATATTCTCCCAGCATAGCACAAGAGGAGGGTTTGGTCATTGAGGATCAGGCAGACTGGAGATATCCAATTTACAGATTCCTTAAACATGGCAACCTCCCACAAGACAAAAAAGAAGCTCGCCAAGTGCGGAGATAGGCACCTCACTACGTTCTAATAAGAGATGACGAGGTATATAGAAGGTTATACACATGGCCACTACTCAAATGCTTAAGCAAGGGAGAAGGGCAGTATGTCATTGAAGAGGTACATAGCAGAATATGTGGATCACTTTGAAGCTTAAACCGTTACCAAGAAAATCCTGAGGATGGGATATTATTGGCCTTCTATGGTTTCAGACATTGAGGAGGTCATACAGAAGTGCACAAGCTGCCAATTAAACGGAAACAAATCACACCTACCACCCACTAAGTACCAATTGATCAACACATCAGTGCCTTTTGATATATAGGGCATTGATATCCTGGGACCATTCCCGAAAGGAGTGTTGGGTGTAAAGTTCCTCATAGTTGCCATGGAGTATTTCACCCGATGGGTTGAAGCAGAACCAATGGCAGTGATTTCATCACCAAAAGTCCAGTCATTTATATGGAGGAACATTGTTTGCAGATTTGGCATCCCTCGAGCTATCATATCTGACACTAGGCGACAATTCATCGGTGACCCATTCAAGACCTTCTACGAAAATCTCAACATTGAACAGAGGCTTTCCACTGTAGCTCATCCCTAGGCTAATAGCTAGGTTGAGGTCACAAACAAGACCTTTCTAGAAGGACTCAAGAAGAGACTCACCGAGCTCGAGAAAGAGGGTCGAAACACTGACTGGCCAGACAAGATTCCAAGTATACTATGGGCATACAGAACCACACCAAGAAAGGCTACTGGAGAAAAGCCATTCTGCTTGTGCTTTGGAGCAGAGGCAATAATGCCAGTTGGGGTTGGAATGACATCTTTAAGACTGATCAAATACAATTTAGTCTTAAGCGACGGGGAGAGAAGGGCAGACCTCGACCTCCTGAAAGAGGTCAGGAACAAAGCAATAAAAGCAAAATAGTACTTACAAAAGCTAAGTAACAAATTTTTTCAACAAAAGATTGAAAGAAAGACATTTCGCGGTTGGAGAAATGCTCCTCAAAAGATTGGATGTTGGCAAACAAGGGCAACTGACCAAGCTACAAGAAAGCTGTGAAGGAACTTACGTAATCCAAGAGGTACACAAAGGAGGAAGCGACAAACATGCTGAGCTTCAAGGAAGGTAACTCCTAAGGCCCTAGAATGCTTGCCATCTAAAGAAGTTTTATGCCTAAAGGACTTCTAAGATGTTGTAGACCTCACCGAATCCTCAATCAAGCTCAAGAGGACTGATCTGAAGGACCTCAAAAATTAAGATTCAACAAAGCACAAGATTAAAGCTAAGTTTTTAAGGCTTATGCGGATATTGTGCCTATATTTTTTACTGTTGTGCCAAACCAAGTTCAAACATATTATGCAATTGCCGAAAAGTTGCAAATATGAAGCTCAAAGCGTAGGCAAAAAGGATGAAGTAGTTGTATAAAAGAAAAAACACAGAAGGCCACAAACAAACCTTTGTAGAATATTCATGGTACTTGCGAAAAATAAAAGGCTAAAGGTCCTATTCTATTACAAAATCTCCCCGGCTGATTATGAAGGCAAGTAAGACATCGAGCTCGAGATCTCTATTGGAAAGACTCCTGAGCATCTCGGCTGTCTAAACTCTGGGCCAGGATGCAACCTGAGTCCTGTGAGCCACGGACAACCCTTCCTCGGTGTGGCTCGGCCCCGCCCCAATCCCCTTCCACCATGGCTCGACCCTCCTTTGCCGTGTCGGGAAGCCGCCCGAGTCTTGTGACCACAACGACTAGGAGGAACAGGAAGCCTAGCAAGAGCATCGAGGGCCAGAGTCAGAGCAGATCCCACAGATGATTAGATTGTAGGAGGGTTGGCAACACCTGGTCTGAAGAACCACTCAGCCCTAGGCCTATAGTGGTCAGCCCCGAAGAGCTAGTAGGTGTCCCTCAGCACTGTCAGGAGGAAAAGAGAAAACCGTAAGTAAAAAAAAAAAAAAAAAAGGAAGAAGTTGAGTTTAGGAGAGCTGCTTACTGGAATAGGTAATCCTCAGGCCCGCCCTGACCATGGGGAGCTTGCATAACACCCTCCTCCCTAAGTCGGCAACACTTAGGAAAGACATAGGCCAGACCAAGGAAGTGCACCCAACCTTGGGCCAATTGGAAGCAGCTAACACCCAGGAAATCCCTATGCTGCCTAAATGCCAGGGGTAGGAAGGGAAGCTCGTTGTAGAAGACCCGGTTCAAGTTCTAATCCGGATACCTCTCCACTAAGCCACGTGGAAGACGGGCAAAAAAGAACTGAGATTTCCACTCCCAATACAGACGGGAAAGGACCCACTATTTGGTGCCATGGAACTAACCTTAGGTACCCCAGAGAGGAACTGAAGACTAACGAAGCCTCTAGCTTAAAGAAGCACCTGAAGAGGTCCAAAGACATAAGAACCTTACAGAGATGACAGGTCGCTATGAAAGCAACTATCATCCAAATAGAGTTGGGATTGAATTGCGCTAAGGGCACGCCTAGAAAAAGACTAAGTCCAAGAGGAGAGAATGGAGGAATTAGTAGAGAAGTCCCCCCTAGAGGCTAGAATGATACTGTACTATGCTTTCGGCAGGCTTGCTGAAAGGACGCTCAGCCCCATTGGCACGAAGACATCATCGTCATCAACCTCCATCTGCATTTCGATCCATGCGATGTCGACAAGATCCAAAGAAGAAGCCTGAGAATTGACCCCAAGCACAGTTAGGTCATAAGTCAGACTGGGCATGGGGAGAGCCCGGGTAAAGAGAGGAGGATCATAGAAAATCCCATTGTCAAGAGTTTCAAGCTGGGAGGTGGAAGCATCTAAGATGGTAGACATCTTTCGGTAGAAAAGGTTTAGGTAAAAAAATCAGAATAGGTACAAGCAAGGGGGAAGGCTGACGTGAGAAGATAAAGAAGTTGCAGAAGAGTTCAAAAGTTTCGAAGAGCATTTAATATAAGTGGCTTCAGAGGCCTATTGAAATTCTAAGTAGAAGCTCAAGCTGAAATAGGTCAATATCCCCAAATCTAGAGCAGGTCATGTGTTCAGAACCAAAAATCGCTTCAGCCTCCTCCTGAAATAAAAGCGGGCCGTTTCTTCAAGTCTGGGACAAGTCGGATACTGCTAAAAATAAAGCGGGGCAACTTTCCAGTCAGACCGTCCAACAGTTTTCTGAAACTAAGAGAATGCATCTTTTCTCAAAAAATTGTTGTTGCGAGAAAATAGCACAACTTTTCAAAGAGCCACGACCTCAAGATGGTAACTCTCAATACCTGAAGGTCAGCCTTACGAGCAGTTACAAGAAAACAGTTCGATCTTTCAAGGGTCGCATCCTATAGATGGCAACTCATAATGCCTGAAGGATAGCCACACGGCTTGAAGATGGTAACTATAAATACCTGAAAATCAGGCCCATGACCTAGAGATTGCAACTCTTAATACCTGAAGGTCAGGCCCCTGACCTCGAGATGGCAATCTTTAATGCCTGAAAGTCAGACTCGCGACTTGGAGATGGTAATTTTTAATACCAGAAAGTTAAATTGGCGAGTCCCGAGGTACCTCCTACCATCGACCTCCCAGGTCATAGGCCTAGTGGTCACCGACCTCTAGATAAGCACAATAGAGGCCTCACCAAACCACGACCTATGACCTCGTGAGCCCTGAAATTTCTTGTGTACCTTCCATACTACGACCAAGTGTGCACAACTCCGCTTGTGGCCAAAAAATAATTAGCTAGGTTGCAGCTCTCAACCAGAGACGCGAATGGAAAGGTACCCCCAAAGCTAGTCATTACAAGAAATCGGTGGACCCATTAACGGCTACCACTTGAAGATGGTAATTTAGGCACCAACGACCTCTGAGCTCGCTGGGCCTAGAGGAGGGTAATGCTGGGTAAAATGGGTATGGCTCGGATAATTCAACCTAAATGGGCCAAAGGCCCCATGCCTTCAATACCTGACAATCAGACTCACTAAGTCAACGAGGAAAGTTCGACAGCGACCTGCTACCACCGACCTCCTAGGTCATTGACCTAGAGGTCACTGACCTCCTGAATGAGCTCAAGAGAGGTACAACCAGAGCTCGGCCCACGACCTGGTAACTCCCAACTCATCTCATAAATCTTCCATGCCACGACCAATGGTGCACGAATCCTAATCACTGCCACTAGCCATGGACTACTCGGCACGACCTCACCAGAAGAGATATTCGAGACACTCAACATCCACGAGGAGGTCATGAAATTGGTTAGCAAGCTCGTAGCTCTCAAGAGAGCCTTGAATGGAAAGATCTCTTGTCCCAGGGAAACTCCATGATTCCGGAAGCAATTGGCGGGATGCAACAGAATCGCACAGTTATCCTAATAACCAACAGTTACGTAATATAGAGCAAAAATCCAGGAGGTAACGGACCTTCTCTTTTTACTACGTAACCAAAAACACACCATTAGTCAAAGGAAAAAAAAACTCTAGAATAAACTACCCTTGCACTAGACAGAGAACGGTCTTTACCTTCTATATCTCTCAAATATACTAACGTAGCCATCAAAGCTCTTCCTCGGGCGATAGCCCACTTTGGTGACCGTTTCTCATCATTTCTCAAGAAAGTCTAGAATAAGCGACCCTTACGCTGGATAGAGAAAGGTCTTTACATTCCATATCTCTCAGATATACTAACTTAGGCATCGAAGCTCTTCCCCGGGCAACAGCCCACTTTGGTGACCATTTCTCTTCGTTTCTCAAGCTACTGACCGTGGAGGTTCATCAGGATCTATGCAGTGACTCGGAGTCGATTTCTAACCCCATCAATAATATAGCAAAGACTAAAGCTTATAACGCAGTAGATAATGGAAGCCATTATCATTTGAACGGCCCAACATATATGTATATATATGAAATGCTGCTTACACCGAATGAAATGTTACACCGAGCAAGGAAAATGAAGACTGAAAATAAAGACTGAAACAACAAGGAAGACCACGAATAGAAACAAATGAACCGAGCTAATTTAAATCTACCAACTAACTCCTCACAACACTAATCACCCACTCAAATCCCAAATGAAATTTTTAGAATTCCTTTAAAAAATCATCCAATTATTGTCAACCTGGCAACAAAATATCAAATAATCAACTTGGCCACCAAAAAAATAAAAAAATAAAAAAAACTGGAGACCACAAATTTCACTTGCAATACCCATATCAAATAACAAGAATCACTACAACAAACTTCTTTAAAGTCGAAGATATGCTTTCAACAGTAACAACAACATGAAGAATACATTATCTTTATACCAAATTGAAATGTAGTACAACATCCACTTGTCTCCAGTATTGCACTAACGGTAAACTAAAAACATTCAAGAACATGCATACATCAGCTTAATACACCACCCGGCTAAAGCGTCACTTCCCACCCCAAGATGGAAGTCTGCATAAGCATAGAAACAATGAACCAAAGTAAGATAATATGCATATAAGTAATCTAGTAGTTATTCGCACACACTAAGAAAAGTGATGAAATATACCATAAAACTTGTATTCCAACACTTATTACTCATGTTAGAGAGAATTTCTTTAATAAGCCAATGACACTTGATCCTGGTTGAGGCCAAACAAAAAAAAAAAAAAACCTTGTATGCAAAGGTAAAATTATTCGATATCACAAAAAAGACTTCAATAAGGAATAGATTCTGGTTGAGCCAATAACTGCTTGAGATTCTAGTTCTTCTTCATCAGACAACTCTAAATTGAAGCTTTTGTCATCTACCGTGGACCTTGAAAAAAATTAAAATTTTAGGACCCTTTAACTTTAGGGAAACAATAAATATCAATAACAATATTACCTTTCATTTAATCTAGGGCAATTTCTTTTGTCATGTACTTGCCCTTGTAGTTTGCATCCTCGAAGTAGCCTCATATTCGGAATTGCCTTCTCTTTTCCTGATTTAAGTCTTCTCCCACTTCCTTTAGCTCTTACTTGTACAGGGTTGCAAATACTCACCGATTACTTCAAAGCATTCCCATCTAATTGAGAGACATTTTTTTACCTAGCCATCTCATTTATCTTTTCTGTGAGCACCCTCAACTCATTTAAATAAAGTTCATCGGTTTCACTATTCAAAGATGTTTTCTCAATTACACCAGAGAAATAAAGAGACAAATGTGCATGTCCCGACATCATAGACAATTTTTTAGCTTGCATTTCTCCATGTCCGATTCTTGCACTTTTTTTCAACCTCGTCAAGATGTAGGAACTAGGCAAATGATTAACCTGTTTATGGCAAAAATAGACCACCATATGCCAACACGGCAGCCCTTAAAACTCAAACTTCTTACAACTGCAAAATACAAGGTCTGTTTTCTTATTGTGATGAATTTCTCTACTTTTGCTTCAATAATCATCCCCAGCCCTTTTGACAGTGTAAATGCTAATGTCCTTATCCTCAAATGTGAAATATATGGCTTAGGTGCCAATTTCAAATATCTCCCCTTGAAAGATTTTAAAATTTTGTTTTGTGTAAATTTCCATCATTTTTTTTTCCATTAGAAAAGCTGGTGTTTAAGAGCTCTATTAAATCGTAAACAACACCTTATGCCTCTAGTGTTTAAGAGCTCTATTAAATCGAGAGACAAACCCTGTCAAAGTATTCCTTTGATCGATATATCTCTTGAAAAATGCATGGGCACTCTCAGCTAGCTAACTACTACTCATTCCAGCACTAAAGAACTTGTGCACATAAGTAGGAACCCCATTTGTGTCGAATCTCATATAAGTTAGCCAACCATCCATAACTTCCAAGACCAGTTTCCTTCATCAAATCACCCCACCGTGCCTCAAACTTTGAGGCATTCTTACTATTAAAAATAATGCCTATGACGCGCATAATTGTCACAATACAGGATTGAATCTAGTTTCTCTAAAAACTTCTTCAAAATATGCCATATATAAGACCTGTGAACTGTGGAAGGGAAGATTTGTGCTATAGCCTTCGTCATGGCAAGATCCTGATTCGTAATGATTGTCATAGGTGCTCCTCTCTTTGTCCCCTCCAACAGCTTGTTGAATACCCAAATGAAGGACCCTGTCTTTTCATCACTGAGGAAGGCACAATCAAAGATAATGGTATGACCATGATGATATACTCCAGCAATAGGAGCAAAAACCATGTTGTACTTTGTATTATATGTTGTATCTAACATCACAGCATCTCAAAACATATCGTAAGATTTCCTAGCAATGGGATCTGCCCAGAACAGTGAACCAACCTATTTTCATTATCAACTTCATAATCGTAGAAAAAGGAGTCATCTTTCACTTCTCCGGAAATACTCTAACAAACTTTCAACATCAAAACCTCTTTCTGCTTCATCAATTTGTGTTTTGAAGTTTCGAAAATCTTTTATTTCATATCCCATATATTCAGGACCCTAGATTCAATCTCCATGATCTGAATATGTTGACTCATCAGTACATTTGCCTCTGAAAGTTGCAAATTTAAATTTTTCTTCGCAATGGACACTTTTCTGTGAGACCACCAAAAATGTACCTTTGACTGAGTCGCAAGCGAGTGATTATGCTCTTCAACAAACAAACTTAGAATCTAATTGGGACCTATTTGTCTTTTCACCAGTGTTAGCTTTGCTGTATACCAAATACGAACGACAGAACAATTCTTTTCAAACCTTCTTTGTGTATCATCTGCCAACCTTTTTTGATAATATTCGTTTGTCTTTCCTTCATTAGAGCATATGAACTTCTTCCATATCATTTCTTTTCCTCCAGATTTAAATTTGTTGTTTCTTGATCTTGCATTGAACCCACACTCGCATGCATATGCATTATAGAAATTGAAGGCTTCCTCAATTATATAAAACACTTGAGAAATCCTTGGTTTAATCTCCTTTGCTACTAGTCGAGTGAACAATTGAGATGAGGATGCCTGTTCTTCCATATTCAGAATGTACAAAGAGAAGGTTTGTCTTTGAATATAAATTTCACATACAATCAACTTTTTACTTTTCAGTTCATAAAAAGGAACAAAAAGTGAAAGAAAAAAGTAGACAATAACAGGAAGGAACTAATTGAATACCAATCAACACCATCAATGGTTAATGACTCTTGAAACGAAACAACAGCCATTTGCAAGAATACAGCTACCACCATCAATGTCTTTCCATCATTAATACACTATAAAATGTGAAATAAAACTAACAGGGGTTCCCCTCGAATTACAAACTCACCAATTCTTTTAATCACATTCAAATAGCTGATGGTTAATGATGCTTGAAAATCAAAAATAGCAAAAACAAAGCAACTACTATCCATGTGAATTTAAGGTTCAGAACTTTTAGAACTACATAAAAATTACAATGCTTTCAATGTATTTAAACCTTATTAGCTCAAGAACTTCCTTTCCATCTAGTTCAATGCTAGAGTTTCCAATGAAGTTAAGGAATAAATTTAGTAGTAATAAAAATTCAAAAGATGTTAAAATCATGGAGAAAATAAAATCTGACAATAATCTATAGCCAATTACTTCTTAGAAAGTAGATCAACAAGATGCATCAAAGCCATAAGCTCATCCGTCAAAAATATTTCAACACATAATTTAGCAATCAAAGGACAGAATAGAGGGTTGGGTGACCTGCGAAATTCTCGAAGAAGGAAGAACAGCCAGAAATATGTCTTACCGTTCCATCTGCAGGCGAGAGGTCTACAAGAGGTTCAGAAGAAAGTGCCGAACAATCGATTTACAATGGCGTCTTTTTGCAGTCTTCCTTGTTGAAGGTTGAATTGCCCACAAACAACCCTATCAACTGCCGGCCAATGGAATGACGTTTGGAACTGTCCACAACTACATTTGTGAATGGAATGTCATTTTGAACTCTACACTCCACGTCGGACTTCGCCGATTCTGCGCACCCTAAACCCTCAATTGATATTGGGCTTCAACACCCTAGGAAACGTGGCAA
Source organism: Parsonsia alboflavescens (assembly GCA_028571225.1). Lineage (NCBI taxonomy): Eukaryota > Viridiplantae > Streptophyta > Magnoliopsida > Gentianales > Apocynaceae > Parsonsia > Parsonsia alboflavescens. Next base: position 11,101 of record JAOXNR010009001.1, read on the forward strand.
TGCCTCCTCATCCTTCTGGGCTAAGCCACCACGACTAGACTCACTTCTGGCAAGTTGTCCGGTTCGTTTTGGGAATTGAGGGCTGTGGTTTGTATTTGGTGGAAACTGAGTTCTCTCTCTATGAGATCGCGATCTGAACTGATGCAATGTGGCTGGGGAGATTTAGTGCACCCAAAACAATGTCATTTTGATTAGTGGAATTTGAATATGCTTTCCATTATAGAGTAGTGTACCGTGTTTCCAAAAAGTGTAGTGGCTGACTCCTTAGACTTACTATATAAATATATATACTATTTCTGGGCAAATGGCATCCAACGGCAAGCAAATGAACTCCTACTTCTTCTTGAGATTTTGTTTAGAACAACTTCAAAAATATATATATATAGTAATGGCATCACCGAAAGTCGAAAAAACAACTGGTTCTCAACTCTTTGGACAGGTGAAGAAGGATTCTACAGTTAACCCTAGCGAGAGAGCTTCAAAAGCTCCCCCTGCTTCTAGGCAAGCCTCTAGCAAGAAGGCTGCCCCAAAGCCTAAGGAAATTAAGAAAAAGTTAATGATTTATTTTTCTTCTGTCTTTGTCTTTTCTTACACTAAAACTTGTCCAAAATAAGGATGATGATTAAAGTTCATTAATCATATATGGAATATACTGAAATTGTTCTAGATTTATATTTATTATTGTTAGGAGAAACTAGCATGATACGGGAGAGTCAACCTAAATGGGCATGACCTGGACAAGTGAACCCAAGTGGGCTTAAAAGCCTCAACCTCAATACGTGAAAGCCAAACTCACGAGTCAAAGAGGAATGGTTGGCAGGGACCTCTTACCATTGACCTCCGAGGTCACTGACCTCCTAAATGAACTCAGGAGAGGTCTCAGAAGATCGCAATCGTTGACTCGGTGAGCTCCAACCCGTCTCATACATCTTCCATACTGCGACCAACTGTGTGCTACTCCTAACATACCCCATGAACCTATGATCACTCAGTGCGATCTCCCAGAAGAGATAGTCTACACCTTCAAAGTCCACTGTTAGGTCGAGAAGTTGGTTTCAAGGTCGTTAGCGAGTTCGTGGTTCTCGATAGAGACATGAATGGTAAAATATCCAAACCTAGTTAAACTCCAAGATTCTAGGAGCAATTGGTGGGATACGATATGATGTCACAATTATCCTAATTGCCTACTGTCACGTAGTTGAAGAGCCCTAATCAAAGGGGTAACTTACTTCTCTCAACATATAATAATAAAATTATAAATAGTCTACGGACAAGGACAGTTTTTTAAGGGTTTATTACACAAAATTACTCTTTCAGAATACTGACTTGGGCATCTGAGCTCTTCCCCGGGCAACAACCCATTCCGTTGAGCTACTCCCTTTTCTTCTCAGGTTGAGATTGCAAACGTCATCACGGTTTGGGGTGACTCGGAGACTACATCCGAGCTCCATCACTTTTGGAGCCGTCTGTGGGAACTAAGAGCATTCTAAAAGCCTAGCTTGCTTCCCTATACATAATTTTAAAAAAATAATAAAAGAAAAAAACAAGAATCGTGATGACTCAATCACAGCCAACATGAGTTCAGCTAGCACGAAGCGGCAGATGGCCTGTAGAAAGCAACTGCACACTTCAGAAACAGTGACGGAAAACCTGCCCCCAATGGAGAACAATAATAGCAATCTAGGGCTAGTTAATGAACAGGAGCAACCAAGACCGATGCGGTCTGGACTGTCCTAGAGGGACTAGGTGAACCCTTTGCCTAAATAGGAAAGATCTGGAAGGAGACACCCCGACTAGACTAACAATGGCAGCAATCCCAGACTACAAAGAACTGAGCAAAGTCAAATGATTGTCCCGAAAGACCTCCTAGCATGCATGGTGGCTGCTCTAGAAGGACACTCCGATGGAGAAGATTACATGTCAACAGGGCATACTCCTGTACCATCTCAGAGAGAGATGTAGCCACCTCGAGATCAAGGGGGTCGCATGCAACCCGATCAGGCCCAACCATCAGATGCAAGGAACGACATTCGGCCTAATGAAGATGGTTGGGAGATAGGTCGAGCATATGAAGGGTTGCAGGGCGTGTGAGTCCCACCTGTGACCGACCTCAAAGAAACCCTAAACAATGGAAGGGGTTATGACTTACAAGACAGGCTCAATCGAGTCGCTATATCACGAGATCATAGATAGAAGAAAAAACCTGAAAAGCAGGGGAGCTCGCTGAGAACTCCTCTTGGAGAAACGATACCCCCTCGACGAAGCCTGATAAAAAAGACAGCCAGTGATGCTCAAGGGCTAGCCTTGAATCCATTGAGGAGAGCGACTCTCCTAGCCAATCAGGAAAGAATTGCAAATCAAGAGATATAGAGCAGTGTGGCCCTCTCAGAACCTTCTCCCTTTGTCCACAGCGTTAGGACTGCTCAGATGCCTCTAGGATTCAAGGCCCCACAAGTGGAGGCAAAGTATGATGGCACAAGGGAACCACTACAACACATAGATGAATATGTGTCCTATATGGAGATATTTGAATACCCCTTCCATGTCAAATGCCGAGCTTTCCAGTCTACACTAACCAAGAAAGCACAGTCCTGGTTCAAAGGGATCCCAGAAGCAAGTTTCTCAAGCTGGACTCAGCTAAATGAGCTGTTTCTGAAAAATTATCAGAGCAGCAAGGGATGTGAAAAAGACATCAATGACCTGTGCAACATCAAACAAAAGTTTGGTGAGAGCACGAGAAGCTACTACAATCGCTTCAATGAAAAGGCAACAGAGATCGAGCAAAAGAAAGAAGCCATCTACATCACTGCCTTCAAGCAAGGATTGTAAGTGGGGTATGTAGCCCTCAGACTAGTAGAAGAGCCAGTAAAAACCATAAGAGAGATTCAAACACTCATCGAAATACAGGCTAAAGAGATAGCAGTCTAGTAGAAGATTCCTGGTTTTGCCTTAGCCACTGAGAAAGATAATAAAGGGAGTCCAAAAAGCCCTCAGACATAAAAAAGGGACAGGAAGGATCCTCATCCAAAAGGATTATATTTAGTCAAGAAGAGAAAGACCATTCCCGGCCTCATGACAACTCCTCTCTCGACCTCACGGGAGGAAATACTGGTGGTCAAGGAAAAGAAGGCTCTCTTGAAGCCACCAAGACCTCTCAAAACTCCCATGGCCAAGAGAGAACTGGCAAAATTTTGCTACTATCATAAAGACCACGACCCTCATGGATTACTGCTTCGTCCTCAAACGTGAGATCAAGAGGCTAGTAAAGGAAGGTCAATTACAACAGTTCTTGGCGAAGAACATAGGCCCCTCAAATCCACCTCCAGCAACTGCACACAACCAGCAACCTCCTGTTAATGAGATAAATGCCATAGAAATTAGGCCCAAGCGAGCGAGCTCAAGGAGAGGACTCAGAGACCCAAATGGTGTCACTCCAGATTGGGGATTTCTAGGTACGCAAGATACTGGTCGACACTGGGAGTTTAGTAAATGTCCTGTACAAAAAGGCATTTGACCAAATGGGGATAGACAGGAGCTCACCAATAAAGTCAAACACAGCCCTGACCAGCTTTAATGGAAGCACGACCTGTGCAGAAGGGATCCTATGGGTTCCAGTCGCAGTCTACGTGGAAGGTAGGGCGGTCATTGAGGTCATGGATTGGTTGGCGATAGACGCTTCCAGAACCTATAATGCAATCCTAAGAAGAAGGGGGGTCATGGACCTGAAAGCAGAGATTTCTTTGCTGAACTACTACATGAAGATCCAGGTTGGAAGAGCCTAGATCATCCTAAAAGGAGATATGCAACTTGCTACAGAGTGTTGAGGGTAATACAAAGAGCTCGATGGAGTGCAAGTAGAAAGATTTCATTGACCTCCCGAAGGGGAATAATAAATTCAGAATTCAAGCAACCAGCAGAGAAGAAAAGATTTTCCTCAACCTGGAATTCCCTGAGAAAGGGATCAAAATAGGCAAGCTCTTGTCTTCCAAAATTAAACGGAAGCTCGTTGACTCACTACAAGAATTTCTGAGAGTCTTTACCTGGCGACCTGCCGACCTAGAGGGCACAGACAAGAAAATTGCAGAGGACAAGATCAAGTTCAAACCAGTGAAGCAAAAGAAAAAGACCTTTGCTCCAGAGTGAAATGAGGTCACAGACCGAGAAGTCCAAGCTTTTCTCACTGCTGGAATCTTGAAAAAAGTGATGTACCCAAAATGACTTTCAAATCCAATGGTAGTGCTAAAAAAAGAAGGGATGTGGAGGATGTGTGTGGATCTCACCATACTAAACAAATACTGCCAGATACCATTCGCTATGTTTCCTAGATGCCTACAAGGGGTACAATCAAATTCTAATGGCGATGGAAGATATGGAAAAGACATCATTTATCACAGATTTCGAGACCTACTGGTACACCAAGATGCCATTCGGTCTGAAGAATGTGGAGGTAGAATTCCAGAGAACTACGCACAAAGTTTTCAAAAACCAACTCGGGAGAAATATCGAGTTCTACGTGAACGATATTGTAATTAAGTCCAAGACCTCAAAAGACTTCATTGAAGACATCAGGGAGACTTTCCAGATATTGAAATTTGCCCACATGAAACTCAATCCCGAGAAATGTACCTTCCGGGTCTCAATAGATGAATTCCTGGGCTTCATGATATCAGAACGAGGCATTAATGCCAATCCTGACAAAATAAAAGCACCGTTAGACATGGAACCTCCCCAGAATATAAAAGAGGTCCAAAGTTTGACATTAAAGATGGTAGCATTGGGGCGCCTCATCAGTAAAATGGCTGACAAAGGAGAGAAATTCTACAATGTCATAAAGAAGCCAAAAGACTTTCAGTGGACTGAAAATTTCCAAACAACTTTTGGCAAACTGAAAGACTTCCTAGGGAAGCCCCATAAACTTGTCTCTCCGAGGTCGGGAGAGGAAATCTTAATGTACCTAACTGCAACAGAGAAGGCAGTCAGCTCGGTTCTACTATTAGAAAGGTTATTTTTACAATTTCCCATTTATTATGTAAGTCGTTTGCTTAGAGGTCCTGAAATTAAATATTCAGAGCTCAAAAAAATTTTGTACTTGATTATTATTACCTCAATGAAGGTTCATCCATACTTTAAAGCTTACCCAATAAGAGTGTTAACCAATTTACAACTGAAACAAGCTCTGGCAAAGCCTGAGCTATCGGGTTGGACAATGAAGTGGTCTCTCGAGCTCTTGAGATGTCAAATTTAATTTAAGCCAAGGAAAGCAATCAAAGCTCAAGCTCTCTCGGACTATGTAGAAAAATGCAAAAGAGCTCCACTAGAGCTCACAAGTGCTTGTGAAAATAATATCTGGACCATGCACACAGATGGCTCCACAGAAAAGGAAAATTCAAGTACAGGAATAATACTGATCAGCCTTGAGGGAATGGGAATCCCTTACTCTGTGAAGTACAACTTCCCAACCTCGACTAATGAATTTGAATGTGAAGCTCTCTCTTAGCAGGTCTAAGACTCATAAGAGCTCTAAAAGTGAAAAAATTGCACGTTAAAACTGATTCACAAGTTATAGCCAGTCAAGCCGCTGGGGAATACGAAGCCAGATAGGACAACAAGATCAAATATCTCATAAGAGTAAGGGATATAGCACCCAAACTTGAGCATTTAGTCATTACGCAAATACCCAAAAAGAAAAATGCAGAAGCAGACAGACAATCTAAAGTCTATCGAGAGATAGCTGGCACAAAAGCAGAGCTATTGGTGGAACAATTATACTGTCCCAACATAAACCAAGAAGAGAACTTGGTTATAACGGATTAGGCAGACTAGAGGTATCCAATCTACAAATTCCTCAAAGGTGGCGAAATTCCACAAGATCCCAAAGAAGGTCGCCAAGTGCGAAGATGGGCACCTCTCTTTGTCCTGACTGAAGACGACAAGGTGTATAGGAGGTCATACACATAGCCATTACTCAAGTGCCTAAGCAAGGGAGAAGGAGAGTATGTCATTGAAGAGATACATAGTGGAATATATGGATCACACATAGGTGCAAAGACCGTCGCCAATAAAATATTAAGGATAGGGTATTATTGACCTTCAATGGTTTCAGACGTAGAAAGGGTCATACAGGAGTGCTACAGCTGCCAGTTCCATGGAAACAAATCACATGTGCCGCCACCAAGGTATCAATCTATCAACAAATCGGAACCTTTTGACATCTGGGGTATCGACATCTTAGGACCCTTCCCAAATGGAATGGGGGGTGTCCAATTCTTAATTATGGTTGTAGAGTACTTCACCAGATAGGTTGACGCTAAGCCAATGGCAATAATTTCATCACCAAAAGTCCAGTCCTTTGTATGGAGGAACATCATACGCAGATTCAAGATTCCCAAAGCTATCATCTCGGATAATATACGACAATTCATTAGCGACCCCTTTAAGACTTTCTGTGAAAACTTGAATATCAAATAGAGGTTGACTTTGTAGCTCATCCTCAAGCAAATGGACTAGCTGCAGTCACAAACAGAACCATTCTGGAAGGTCTCAAGAGAAGACTCATCGAGACTGAGAAGGAAGGTCGCAAACCTTCCTGACCAGAGGAAATTCCAAGCATCCTATGGGCATACAGAACCACACCTAGGAAAGCTACTGGAAAAACACCATTCAGTCTACGCTTTGGTGCAAAGGCAATAATTCTGGTTGAGGTTCGAAATGAAATCCCTAAGACTAACCGAATATGATTCAGTCTTAAACGAGGGGGAGAGAAGGGCAGAAATCGACCTTCTCGAGGAGGTTAGAAACAAAGCCATGGAAGCTGACTGAAGGTACAAAAGGTAAGTCACAAATTTTTTTCAACAAAAAAGTGTAAGAAAAGCAAATCACAATTGGAGAACTGGTCCTCAAAAGTTCAGATGTTGGGAAACAAGAACAACTGGCCAGGCTACAAGAAAGTTGGAAGGGACCTTACATAGTCCAAGAAGTTCACAAAGGAGGGAGCTATAAGCTCGCTGATCTGAAAGGAAGACAACTCCTAAGACCTTAGAATACTTGTCATCTGAAGAAATTCTATGCCTAAGGCTTCTAAGAATTTCTCAGACCTCGCAAACTCGTTATACAGCTTAGGAAATTGTTTGAAAGGTGCTTGCTGAGCAGCAAGATGACCTCATGGACCACTTCAGCTTAATTTGAACAAGGCATGAATAAAAGATAAGTTTTTAGAGCTTATGGAGATCTTATTTCATCTTGCTTACCTTAGTCCCAAAATCTGTTTAGTTCATTATGCAAATTCAAAATGCTAAAGCAAAGACAAGACATTTGGGAAAAATCAAGTTGTTATACGATAAGAGGCCACAAACGGACCTTCGAAGAAAATATTCGATTCAATAAAGCAGAAAGGTAAAAGGCTGAATATTCAATGTTGCAGGTATAAAGGAGAAAAATAGTGGGAGATCCTATTATATTACAAGGTCTTCCCTATGTTATTTCTCCATTGCAGGTGAATAGGGGGCTCATCATCATCATCATTATCGTCTGGAGTTACTTCGAGGCAAGCGGCGCTTAAGGGACTTGCAGGGTAACCGATAATATTATCAGAATGGAGGTCTACCTAAGAATATGTGAGTAGCTTGGAAAAGGTTAAGTACCTTTTTAAAATCTGTATGCAAGAGATGAGAGATGTATTGAGTAATCAAATCTCAACAACTGGGCATAGTCATACCTTCGGGGCGAGCATAGGCCTTGGGAGGAATATCCAGGACCTCCTTATCTAGGACCTCCTTCACAGCAAACTCCATCTCTGTAGGAGCCTCCTTCAGGTCTTTCCCCTTCCTAGAAGGGCCTCACTAACTTGGTGGACCCCAGCAAGGACTTCAACTGCAGCCACCTCCTCTTGAGAAATCGCCGCAAGATCTTCCTTTGCCCAAGGAAGGGGACCAGTAACATCTGGGTGATATAACCCTTCATGGACCTCGGGGTTTGTCTTCAAGTCCCCATTGAGCTCCCGGAGTTTGTCCACCACCTCTACGTAAAGCCCATAGAGTTGAGGGCGAAGGATGGCCTCCATGTAATCTCGGACGGCCGACACTCCCTCGAGTTTGGCCAGGGACAAGTTGCCCTCTTCATCACATAAGGATTGGAAATCCCCCAAACGGGCCTCGACCTCACGAATGTGCTCCCTCTGCTGACTGCTAACCTCGAGCAACTGCTCATTCTTCCGGTCAGCGCCCCAAGAGCTGAGGACATGGCCTGATTCTCGACACTAGCCTTTGCAATTTCCTACTTGCACTAATACAGAAGGTTGAAAAATTTAGCAGAATAGGGATTAGCCTTCTCAACAGAGGCCGTGAGCTCAGCGACCTCCTTTGCTAGTTGGGCCTTCTCATCTTGGAGCTCAATGACCAAGGCAGAGAACTCCTGATCCTTCTTGTCTCTTTCTTCGAGTCTCCTTAGTTGCTCACCAAGAAAGACATGATTCTGCAACCAAAGAAAAAGGAGGTCAATACTAGAGACAAGTTGAAGCAGATCAGCAGCAAAAATAAAGAAAGTTGAAAAGGCTTACTGCAATGTGGAGAGAGGTGGTGAACTTGGCAAGCTCCCTATCAGTAAGTTGCTGAGATATTTCCCGATCAACCGGCGGCGTGAACTCCATCAAGAATGATTGGGAGTGTGGCCATTGAAAATGAGAGTCCAAGGACTCAATTACAAGGTCAGGGAGAGACCTCGCGATCCCCTCAGTAGCATGGGTGGCCAGGGAAGCAGTCCCTAGCCTCTTCAACGTGTTGGCGACCTCCTTGGTCGCACAGCCATGGAACTCCAACCTTGACCTTGAGGTCGCCGGAGCCTTCCCCTTTCCAGAAGAGCTCGGAGGAGTCCTCTTTGTAGATTGAGAGGAAGAGGGGCGAAGAAGAAATTGTGATTTTCACAGGCCTCCCGTAGAGTAGCAACCTCAGCCCCCCCTTCAGAGCGGTCGGGGTCCTATCAGCCATAGGAATTTTGACTAGGGTGGCGGCAGTAGTGGCAGCAGTAGTAGCAATTGCGGCAATGGCAGCAGCAGCAGCGGTAGTAGAAGAGGACCCGGAGGCACCCGTAGGAGCTCGTGGAGAAGTGGATTTTAGAAGCCAAGAAGTGGTCCTCATTGCTGTCAAAACAAAAGAAGAAAAAAAAATGTTAGTCAGAAATTAATTTTAACAAATTCATTGAAGGCAAACAAAAAAATAGAGAAGCTCCCTACCAAAAGAGGGAATCCCTGTAGCTCTCCTGGGGAAGGGAGGTCACGATTTGCTGGACTCCCTAGTTCAACAGGGCAGAGGAAAGAAACAAACCAGATAGGCGAAGCTACACCCTACCATAACATTGTCAAAATTGGCTAGGGTAATCAAAATAGCCCTATCCCTTGCCTGCTCGCTTCTTAGGTGTGGGAGCTCGTTGAAAAGTATGATTCATGATCTAGTCTGGATAAAGCTCGGACCGAACTAGATTGTGAGAAAGTCTAGCAAAAAAATATATTTTTTTCCAATTTCGTATGGAGGACTAGAAAGGACCCACCAAGTTATACCGAGGATTAAACTAGAGGTACCCTTTAGAGGTGATCTTTGGGGACAACGAGATGCCAACTCTAAAGAAGTTCCTAAAGAGCTCCAAAGAAACTGCCGGTAAAGATGGCAAGTCGCTATGAACGCGACTGCTGCCCGAATGGAATTTGGGACAAGTTGGGCAATGGGAAAACCCCAAAAATATGGGTGTAGATGGGGTAGATGAATACCCCCTCTGAGACTACTGACGTAAAGGACTATGCGTCCCTCAAGCCGACTACAAGAGGGCTCACCCTCCTCAACTGTGACTATGGAGCCTTTTTCCAATCCCCTCTCCCCACTGATCTAGAAAATATCAACAGGTCCTAAAGAGGAGAGATTGGAGAAGACCTTTAACTCAAAAGGCCTATAGATTTTAGTCTTGATTAAGGAAGCTCTTACAAAAACTGGGGGAAAATAAAAAACCTCATTCTCCAAATCAATAGGTGGAAAAGGAGACGCTACCTCTTAAGAGCTGAGAGAAGGAGTGTTAGACGCAAAAGACACAGCATGCGATGCAGATGACATCTTCGATTTAGAAAAAGGAAAGATGAAATTTTTTCAAAAGAAAGTTAGTAGAAGGAAAAAAAAAATCACTCGTTAAATTCCTGGGAAGTGAAGAAGGATGTTGTTCTGGACTACTGACTCACTCGCTGAGCAGAGAAAGAGAAGAGTTCCTAGAGAGAATAGAAAGTATTGCACAAAGAAAGTGATGTAAAACAGAGTTCTCGCAAGCTATGAAAGAGTTTAGGTAAATCCTAAAATCTTCAAAAGACTCCAAAATTATATGAGATATGGAGTCCCTTGTGTTGCTATAAAGGATCTGGTATGCTTGGAACAGAGGCAACTGCCAAAATGCATGAGGCACATCTTCTCCAAAAAATGGCCATTATAGAGAAGACAGTGCAACCTTCAGAGGTCGCGGCTTAAAGATGGCAATTTAGGCTCCACGACCTTTGAGTTAGCTAGGCCTAAAGGGGGGTAATGATAATAGAAACGGGCACGACCTAGATGAGTCAAGCCAAACGGGAATGACCCGAAAAAGTCAATCCAAATAGGCTCAAAAGCCCCGACCTCAAGACCTGAAAGTTAGACTCACAAGTCAAAGAGGACAGGTGGGCAGACCTCCGAGGTCACTGACCTCCTAAATGAGCTCAAGGGAGGTCTCACCGGACCACAATCGTCGACTCGGTGAGCTCCAACCCGTCTTATACATCTTCTATACATGACCAACTATGCGTGACTCTTAACATCCCCCATGAACCTATGATCGCTCGGCTCGACCTCCCAGACGAGGTAGTCGAGACCTTCGACGTCCATGGGCAGGTCACGAAGTTGGTTTTAAGGTCGTTAGCGAGCTCGTAACTCTTGACAGAAACGTGAATCGCAAGATATCCAAACCTAGGGAAACTCCACTATTCTAGAAGTAATTGGCGGGATACGATATGATCTCACAATTATTCTAATTGCCTACTGTCTCATAATTGAAGAGCCCTAATCAAAGAGGTAACTTACTTCACTCAATTTATAACAAAATTATAAACAGTCTACGGACAAGGACAGTTTTTTGAGGTTAATAACACAAGATTACTCATTCAGAATACTGACTTAGGCATCAGAGCTCTTTTCCAAGCGATAGCCCACTCTGTTGACCTACTCCATTTTCTTCTCAAGTTGTGATCGTAGATGTCATCACGGTTTGGGATGACCCAGATGCTACTTTCAAGCTCCATCAACTAGTTTTTTTTTTTCCTTTTGTTTTCTTTTAACTGGCCAAGGGAAGAACATCAACTTCAAAATATATAGTGACGTTTATATATGGCTATGAATTGCATGAAAGGAATCGACGATTAAGGTTAATTTCTTCACTCTCCAACAAAAATGTAATGAGCGTGTGATAAGTGGATTGTTATGTAATTTGGTTTGCTTGCTTGTGTTTCAGAAATAAGAATAGCGCTTGTTTGGCGGAAAGGTATTCAAAATTTTGTTTTCTTCTTTTATCGTTTGAGCACTTTTTTTCCATTTTTTATTTTGAGTTTTAAAATTTTTCCAGAAAGAAAGAATGACAAGATGTGATTTTGGATACACTATAAATATATATAATATGTATATATATGTATAATGCTATGGAGTGCAATAGTGCACCCTATATCGAATGCACTGTAAAGTCTCTAATAATCAAAATTAACAATCAAGCTGTCTCTTTTGAAAAAGAATATAAATTTGATCAAATACCTCTAGAGTTTAGTTTAACCTTTTTTGTTTTTGTATTTAAAATATATTTACAAAAGAATAATTATTTGATTGAAGTTTATTATTAGAAATTTATTAGTGCATTCCTTAACAATACCTATATGTTCCTAGTCATCATGGAAGTTCAGGAACTGCCCTTGTGAACATCTCATCACATCCTAATCCGTGCATGTAAACTTTTATTAAAATATATCAAATAGAAAACCAAATGTGATTGTTAGGAACTTCCTCTTGACCTTCTGCAAAATGTAATGAATCCCTCACAGCAAAAAAGACAAAGGAGTATGACAGAAAATTTGTTTTCGAAGTTTACTCAACTAGGGCTATGTCTCCGTGCAGAGGCACTCTGCAAAAGTTCACTAGACAAAAAAGTTTTGGGTACAAGAAAGATCTTCTCTCAAGATCAGAGCACAAAAGAGTCAGAACACTCACTGAAAAATCAAACCCAGATATTTCTTCTCCTTTCTCTTTCTCTTTTCTCTCCTTACACTTCCTGCCTCTCTCTCTATCAGTCACAGCTGAATAATACGATTCTTCTTCCTACAGAGGAGCTTCTTTGTCTTAAAACAAAAAAAAAAGTCAAAAGACAAAGGTGGGGCTAGCTGGACCTTGACCTCCAACTCTAGGAGCGACCTTGACCTCCAGCTCTACTTGTTCGACCTCGACCGAGATAGTATATTTGGCTTCACCTGCCAACAATCTCCCACTTGAAGATAAATATACCTGATGCACCAAGTAACTTTGCCACAATATTCTTTACTTGTGCCTCTGTAGTACTCCTTATCAATTAACATGGAGTAATACTAATGGTGGTGGTACAGAAAACATGTTTTTCTCTATCTACTACCTTGGTCAACATGTCAGCAGGGTTCTTTGAGCCATCAATCTTTTGTAGCTTCAACTCATTATCCTTTGATGTTGACCAAATAAAGTGACAACGCTTCTTGATATGTCTCGTCCTTGATTACAAGCTGCATTCTTATATAAGTGCACTGCACTTTGACTATCACTCCACAGCATACTGGTTGGCTGCTTTCGATGTAGCTCCTGCATGTAATCTTGTAACTACACGATTTCCTTGGATGCTTCTGTGATCGCCACATACTCTGCTTCTATCGTTTATAGAGCCACCACTTTTTATAGTTGAAATATCCAACTCACTGCTATACCTGCAACTGTAAAAACATATCCAATGGTACTCTTGCCACTATCTCGATCACCCGAGTGATCTGCATCCATATAGCCATGTAATTCTAAAGATGACTTACCATAATAAAGAGAGTAGTTTGATGTACCAACTAGATATCTCAATATCCATTTCATTACATTCCTATGCTCTTTTCCTGGGTTCTGCAAATATCGACTCACTACTCCCACTGTTTTTGCAATGTTTGGTCTTGTGCTCACCACAGCATACATCAAACTTCCCACTGCTGATGCATATGGAACTGCTGCCATCTCATCCTTCAGAGCTTGAGTACTTGGACACATATCCCTGGAAAGTTTGAAGTGACTTGCTAGAGGAGTCGCAACCTATTTTGCCTTATCCATGTTGAATCTCTTCAACACCTTGCTCACATAGTCTTCTTGCGACCACCATAACTTCTTATTTTCCCTGTCCCTGATGATTTTCATGCCAAGGATATTCTTGGCCTCTCCCAAGTCTTTCATAGCAAACTGTGATGCTAGCATCTTCTTCACTTCTGCAATTCTCTTCATATTAGAACTAGCCACCAGCATGTCATCCACATATAAAGAGAGATACACAATATCACTATCGCTATACTTGCGAAGATAAACAAAATGATCAAACTCACAGTGTGCAAATCCTCTTTCTTTCATGAAACCATCAAACTTTAAGTACCATTTTTGCGAAGCTTGTTTGAAACCGTACAAGCTTTTCTTCAAACGACATACCATATGCTTCTCACCTTTGACTTCAAAACCTTCAGGTTGTGCCATGTATAATTCTTCATCTAAGTCACCATGTATAAAGGCGGTTTTTACGTCTAACTGCTCGAGATGAAAATCCTCCACTGCAAAAATGCTCAACAAAACTCTAATTGATATCAGAGTAGTCGATCCCTTCCTTTTGAGAAAAACCTTTGACTACAAGTGTGGCCTTATATCTCATACTATTATCAGTTTCATTCTTAATCATGTACACCCATTTGTTTAATAAGGCAATTTTTTTTGCGGGTAACTTGGTCAACTCCCAAGTTTTGCTCTGAAGTAACGATCCCATCTCGTCTTTCATTGCATGCTCCCACTGCAAGTGAGATGTATAATTCTTTGCCTCATCATAAGTCTCCAATTCTCCCAAATCTATGTACAAGACATGGCTCAAAACAATATTTGATGATGGATAAAAAATTTCCATCTTCCTCGCACACGTGTAGATCTCTTCAAGACAGGTACTTCAGAGTTGTTGGTCTGCTCTGAGTCATTATGTTCCTTTTGAACTGCCTCCTCACGAGTAATAGGTTCATCTTGAACCTCTTCTTCAAATGCACTCTGATTCTCTGGAATCATCTTCATGGCCATTGTATCTAACTTAACATATTCTGATTCTTTTGCTTTTCCATGCTCTGTCTGACTATCCTTGTACATCTTTTCTTCATGGAATACCACAGTCCAGCTGTGAATAACTTTGTTATTCTCGTAATCCCATGGTCTTCCACATTTTGAACAACCCAAATACTTCAGATTTTTCTTTGAGAGCACAGACCTAAGTCTTCCTTGTCACATCATCAATGAATGTGACAAAATATCTTACCACCATAAGAGAGCTCCTGCCCCGGTCCCCATACATTATTATGAACCAACTCAAGCTTTTGACTTTTATTTTGTGACCCATTCAATTGAAAACTGACTGCTTTTTGTTTTCCAAAGATGCAGCCCAAACAAAAATCTAACTCAACAATTTGCAAACCTGGAAGTAGCTTTCTTGAATGTGACTGCTTCACACCCTTTTCCCCAAGATGTCCTAAACTATAATGCCAAAGAGTAGACAAATTTCTTGTAGCCACTGTAGTTGCAACCATATCGCTGATATTGTCTCCTTGAAGAAGGTAAAGTGTGCCAGTACTCTTTCCCTTTGCTACTACTTTAGCTCCTAAAGTTATCTTCCACTCTCCGCACCCAAAGGTTGTTACCAGACCTTCTTGGTCAAGTTTACTTGTTAAGATAAGATTTTTCTTCAATTCTAGTATATGCCTAGTTTCATGCAAAACTAGACGTCCTCCACTTGAGACGTTCACAACAACAGTCCCTTTCCCAACAATCAGACATGTGAGTCCATTTCCCACGACCACTTGCCCAAAGTTTCCACTGACATAATCAGCAAATAGTTCTCTTTGCGAGATGCAATGGAAAGAAGCACCAACGTCGATAAACCACTTGTCTGTCATCAAGTCAAACCCTGCTGATAAGCACAAATTTTCTAGCAGGGGTTCATCACTGACCACATTTGCTCATTGATTCTCATCCTACAGCTTCATTTTGTAGGCTTCACATTGAAACCTTTGGTATCTGATTTTGTGGCAAAACCAACACTCATCTTTTGCACCTGACCTCCTTCCTCTTGATTGTGACCTACCACGCCCACTGAATTTTCCTCTGCTTTTATTTCTTCCATGGTTCTTCACAGCTAGTGTCGTAGAAGATGTAAATGCTGAAGGATTTTCTCCACCCGAAGCTTTCCTTCATGTCTCTTCATCCGTGATGCGACTCACAGCATCATCCAAAGTCAACTCATCCCTCATAGTGCTTGAAAAGCCCTACACTACAGTGTTGTAACTTTGGTAGATAGTTATATTAGTTTTTTATATAATACACTAATAATTATATAATAAACTATAACTATCTACCAAAGTTTAAAGTCCAAGTTCTTTCAAGAGCTGAGGATATGAGATTTAAAGTTTTGACTTAGAAGTAGAAGAATAATTATGAGATTTAGAAAAGAGAGGTAAAGGTTTTGATGAATCGGTTATTTGTGGAATGAAAATAATCCTAAAATAGCTTGTTTGGTCGAATTCTAGAATAGAAATGGGTCAATTACCACACAAATTCAATAGGTTAGAGTTATTTAACTAATAGATTGAAGATTTTTCTAGATTTGATGAGCTCGGTGGAATCGATCGATTTTACTAAGTTTACGGAGTCAACTCGTATATTGAAAGATTTTAGCTTACTTTCGATTTTGAAGCGATTTGACATGATTACATGTAGTATACTCGTAAACTTAGAAGAATTTACTAGTTAACTCGAGATTTTAACAAGCATACTCTAGACACTAAACAGGAAACTCAACTCCTTAATTACAACATTAATTCAGTTATTCAATTTTTCATTGATTATATTTGGCCAACAATTGGCTAATCTAATAATCTTAGCGTAATTTGGTTCGCCATCACAATTTACATAATTAATTAAGAAGTTGTCCAAAGGATCACTACGAGAAAAATGGTTTGTTATGATTTATTTCTTGGTGACACAATATATGTTGTCAGGAAAAGTCTCACCAAAAGTGTTTAGAGAACTGAAATAATATTGATTCAAGAAAAGCATGTTTTATGATGACACATTTAATGTGAGTCGCGATAGATTATCTTTTCTCGACACGAAAGCTACATGTCGGCATAATTTTATCAATATGCCAATACTAGTGTGTCGAAAAATATAGAAAATTCCCAACACATAGAGTGTGTCGAGAAATAAATTGGTTTTTTCGACATAAAAAGATGTGAGAAGTTTATTCCTTTGCCGATGCATGTATGTCGAAAAAGATAACCTTTCTTGATGCAACTTATTGTGTGGTGAAACATAAACCTTTATTGACACAATTTAAAGTGTCATCAAAATCATAACTTATGACAACTTACTTATGTGTTGGGAGAATATTTTTTTGTTTATATTATCATATTATTTTGCATTTAGTTTTTTATTATATTATTTTAAAATATTTAAAATATGAATTTGATTTATATAAACTTTATATATCATCGAGCTTTATTCATAATAGACTTGAAATATAACGTGCCTTAATATTTACATCAAAAGTAATTTGACACAATGGTTGAAGAGATAAGTTTATAGTGAAAGATTGCAAATTTGAATCTATTTAATAACAATATTTAATTATTATTAAATTTCAACCTAACAAGTAATGAAGATAGATTGAAGTCGTAATACATAAGTCTAAAAAACTGATCACGACACATTCACGTGTCGTCTTATAATACATAAGTCTTTACCTAAATAATGTCCCTTGCATACATATGTCTAAAAGACTCATCACGACACATTCACATATCATCTCGTAATACATATGTCTTTACCTAACTAATGTCCCTTGCATACATATGTTTAAAAGATTCATTACAGCACATTTATGTATCATCTCGTAATATATATGTCTTTATCTAACTATTGCCCCTTGCAAACATATGTCCAAAAAACTCATCACGACACATTCACGTCTGGTCTCGTAATACATGTCTTTACCTCCCATGCCTAAAGCCCGGAGCGTATGGGGAATTACCCGCATCTACTTTAAATTTGATACTCCAAAGTCTGTTGCACCTCCCATCTGTAATGTAATGTTAGTCTTAAACACGTCAAGTCTATAGAAAATTATACACTTTATTAGGATTTTCTTCTAATATTATATAGTCTCACAATTTGTTATTAAATGTTCTATTTAATTTGAGAATTTTTTTGTTTATAAAAAATATTAAAGATCGATTAGTTCAATTTTATTTTAATTAATACTTTAATTTAAAAAAAATTTATTTAATTTAAAAAATTGAATATTTTATTTTTGGCACAATTTAAAACAAAAATAATGAGATTCAATTTGAGACAAGACGCATTTAAATCCGTTTGGCAATAACATTTTCTACCATTTATTTTATAGCTTAAATTTGATTTTCAAAATCAAAATTCAAATTAAATTTTAAATTTCTTCTAATCCATAAAATTGGACTGACTAAAAATAAATTTTTTATTTCAAATTATACCTTCAAAAAATAAATTTTATTTTAAATATATCTAATAAAGTGGATTAAAATCAAATTAACCAATTCAAGATATTAAACCGAAATTTTCATGCAAACAAAACTGAACTTATCATAACACAGTACTTACGGCAACTGGGGGGGGGAGAGGAACCCAGAGTAGGTCTCAAAACGGCTGGAGATGAGACGACTAACGTAATTGAAATCAGGAAGAAGCAAAGTATGATCAAGTAATTTGTATAATGAGGAGAAGGAATTATTAGATTTTTGGCTTTGCATTTGCTGCTCATCATTTTATGATCTTCTGCTGGGTTTTGCTTCAATACCTCTCTGATCAGGTCCGAGCACAGCCCAAGGCATGCATATATATGCAGAATATATTTATGTATATAATAAAGATATTATACAATCAAATCCAAATGGAAACAACACGGTATAAATTAATTAAAGAGACTTCGTCAGTCAAAACATTAATGTGGAGATGATTGCTTTTTGTGAGCAAAGGAAATTAACAAGTGTTTGGGTAGCTACGTACCTTAATTACATGAGTCTCACTTGACTTCGAGACGCGCTATAAAACTCCATGGACTGACAAAGAAAAGTCTTTACTTACTTTTTGGGCAGAATTATGAGAAGTTTGGATCTTTCGCAAGTGTGCTCATTTTCTCTGGGTAACCTGTAGGAAGCTTACCTGAATCTCAAATTTATTTGACTGAGAAATTTGTTTCAATTTACTAGTTTCATTACTTCCAATTACACCCGTCAAAAGAGCTCCCTACTTAACTGGGTTTTGTTGGCTTTTTCAAATGATCTGTACAAACCCGAGACATCTTTTCCAATAACCAAACTCGGTCTTTACTAGCAACACATATCAACGCTATCCCGCAACTAAGTGTAAGATTTAGGCAAAGAATTAGCAGCTGCGCGAAGAGTTCATAGGGAGACATGCGACGGAGGATTATCCTAGTGATGAGAAGTTGTTGGAAACTACTTTAGTAATAAATGAGAAATGTTCAGGCAAGAGTTATAGTACAAGATTTATGTTTTTTCATTTTAAACTCAAAAGTTGCAGCAGTTTTTCAAGAGTTACGATTTTTTATTTCATGAAAATTTTCTATAAAAACTCTCTGCATCTTTATGAAAGAGATACATAGAAATAAAAACTCTTTGCATCGTTATGAAAGAGATACATAAAAATAAAAAATCTTCGCATCTTCTTCTTCTGAATTTGTGAGATTTTTCAGAACTGTGTTCGAAGGTCTCTGTTCAAAGTTTTGTACCAACTCAGAGAGACAGACCCGTTCTTTCCTAGGAGACTCTTGTTCCTGTAATCCGGTATGTTGTGGGGGAACGATTTTGTCTTACGGACATTCTATGAATTCAATGGTCTCAGGTTATTTATCTGCAAACAGGTTCTTCTGTTTGTGTTCTATATTTTCATTTCTGTTAGGTTGTTTTCTAGTTTCTGGCATTTATTGGGAGTTACAATCTTAAGACAACAGTGGTAAGAAACCAAATTGTTTAAACAACACAGTATATACAGTACGGAACGGAAAATCAGAAATAACAACATTAAAGGACACAGTATATATTTAAGACCCGGATATAGTGAAATAATACAGTATTTACAAAATTGTTTCCATTACCTGTTGTGTTCTTGTCTATTAATATATTAATATATCGTCCTTTTCTATTGTAATGTATTTAATATATTGTTAATTATTGTTAAATATTAATTTCTATTTTTGTCTTAAAAAATGAGCACAATGACTAACATACATAGTGATTGTGTAAGAACTTAGAAATAAATGATGTTAACATAGACAAAAACATTAATTAGTCATTACGTGTTGTTAGAAGAGGAAATTAGAAATAAACAGAAACTAATCAGTAAAGTACAATAATCAGTTTATTGTGATTACTTATAAATAATAATAATCAGTTTATTGTGTTCTGCTATAAAATTATAATAGTACTGTTTATTAATATTTAGAATACATATTCTGCTATATATTTAACCGTATAATAGTATCTTATCTGTTTATTAATATTTATAATATATATTCTGCTAAATATTTAACAATATAATAGTATCTTATCTATTTATAAATATTTATACTATCTATTGTTCAGAATATTGCCAATTTTTGTTTTTTAGGAAATTATTTCAATATTCTGATTGTGTTTTAAATATATCTATATTTGTGTTTAAGACAGTTTTTTATATATCTGTAAGAATTTATGTATTTCTGTTTTCTTTTTTTTTTTCTTTTTTGCCTAAATAGAAATGGCTTCTACATCTATGACTCCTGTTGGTACTATGACTCCAGTCGATATTGTACTAACGCAAGGAGAAAAGCCAGAAAAATTCAGTGGGTTGATTTTAAGAGATGGCAGAATCAGATGCTGCTTTATCTCATGACACTGGGTTTGACAAGGTTTCTGAAGGAAATGTGTCCAGTTTTAGAAGCTGGAGAGTCAGACAAAGAAAAGGTTGCTGTTGTGGATGTTTGGAAGCATTCGGATTTTCTAGCACGCAAGTACATCCTCAGTGGTCTTGACAATACCCTATATAATGTGTATAGTTCCAAGTTCACTGCGAAGGAAGTGTGGGAAAATATGGACAAGAAGTACAAGACTGTGGATGTTGGCATGAAGAAATTCATAGTTGGCAGATTTCTTGATTTCCAGATGGTGGAATCTAAGACAATTATCAGTCAAGTTCAAGAACTTCAAGTGATTATGCATAATATTCACTCTGAAGGGATGTCAGTGAGCGAGTCTTTTCAAATTGCTGCTTTCATTGAGAAGTTACCACCTTCTTGGATAGGGTTCAGGAGTTATCTTAAGCACAAACGTAATGAGTTATCTCTTGAGGACTTGATCACTAGGCTGAGGATTGAGGAAGATAACCGTAAGTCTGAAAAGAAAGTTGGCAGTAAAGGCAACTTTGAAGCTTCTAAGGCGAATGTTGCGGATGAAGGCTCCAAGAAGACTAATAAAAAGGGCAAGAAAAAGGGAGAAATTTCCACCCATGGCCAGAAAAGGTTCCAAGGAAAGTGTTACAACTGTGGCAAGCCCGAACATCGTGCGAAAGGCTGCAGGGCTAAGAAACAGAAGAAGCCACAAGCAAATGTGGTGCAAAAATTGCTAGTGGAGTTGATGACATCAACTTAGTTGCTATGATTTTTTAGTGTAATCTGGTTGGCAATCCCAAGGAATGGTGGGTTGATACTAGAGCAACAGGCCATGTGTGTGCCAATAGGTCGATGTTCTCATCTTACTCGCCTGTGAGGGATGAAGAAAAGCTGTACATGGGAAACTCCTCTACTTCAAAGGTGGCAGGAGATGGCAAAGTTGTTATGAGGATGACCTCGGGAAAGTTGGTGACCTTGACTAATGTGCTGCATGTGCCCGACATCCTCAAGAACTTGGTGTTCGGTTCACTCCTTAGTAAGAATGGCTTCAAACTAGTCTTTGTTTCTGATAAGTTTGTTCTGTCTAAGAACTAGATGTTTATAGGAAAGGGTTATCTTAGTGATGGGCTTTTCAAGATGAACGTGATGACTATTGTTACCAAGAATGCTATTAATGAAAATGCATCTACTTCTA
>JAOXNR010009012.1:0-32534 GCA_028571225.1 Parsonsia alboflavescens
ACCGAGGCCTCGGGTTCAGTGATCCAACTAAGAACAACACACAAGGGGGCGATTAATCCATCTCATAAATGAAATGGCATAGAGACCCTATTGCATGAGATTGTCTTAACTAACTAATTCCAAGTACCTAACATATAAAGCTATTGATCTCCATGATGAGATCTCACCCACAGAATATCAAAGCACAGGGAACTAGTTTTGCCAGACCGCCAACCCATACTCATGTCATGGGGACGTGCCCATGCAATAGCAATAGTGATATTAGTTCTCTCTTCTTTGATAGTACCTTTAGAGAACAATCACTGAATGGTTCGGTTCTACACATACAAAATGTGCTAACACATACAGTCCGGCAGCACTACCTAATGACTAAAGGTAAGTGACCCTACTTAAAGGAGACTAATGTGTTATGACCTTTGTTCAATGTAACACCCAATTCCATTAATCGGCCAAGAACTAATTCCTTATGATTTAAACTTCCAGTGATCAGTACCTTACTATGCTGAACTTCCCAACACACAGATCACCTATTTAAATCAATTTGGACCTTATTGCATGTTTGTATTTATCTATAAAGATTATAGTCTTTTACCCATTATCTCAGAAAATGATAGTCGTTTTGTGCATAAATCCCAACAGTTGTTAGATTGCGTTTGATTCCTAGAACTATTGTTAGTAATACGGATACCAAATTCTTGAGTTCTTTTTGGAAAGTCCTTTGGGGATTATTAGCTACTAAGTTGTTGCTTTCTACTTCTTGTCACCCCCAAACGGAGGTTGCGAATAGGATTTTAGGAACCTTGTTGAGAGCCATAATTAAGAAGAATTTGAAATCTTGTAAAGAATGTTTTCCATTTATTGAATTTTCTTATAATAGATCTATGCATTCTTCTCCTGATTATTCACCCCTTAAATAGGTTTATGGTTATCAACCTTTATCACCCCTAGATTTGATACCTCAACCTTTGAATGAAGTTTATAGTCGAGATGGCAAGAATAAACAAGAAATGGTGAAGCCATTGTATGCCATGGCTAGAGAGAACATTCAAAGAGAAACTCAAAAATATGCAAGGCAACACAATAAAGGAAGAAGGTAGATGAAATTCAATGTTGGTGATTGGATATGGATTCATCTAAGGAAAGAGAGGTTACCTCATTCTAGAAGGACCAAGCTTGAACCAAGGGCAGATGGACCATTCCAAATCATAGAGAAATCAATGACAATGCCTTTAAAGTTGATCTCCAAGGTTGGTATCAAGTGAGTTCTACATTCAATATTATTGATCTTTCTCCTTTCGATGTAGATGAAGCCGATTCGAGTATGAATTCCCTTGAGGTCAGGGGAAATGATAGAGAGCTAGCTCTAACAATGCCAATGGGTCCAATTACAAGAGCTAGCTAGGGCAGCCAAGGTGAAGAGATCAATGGTGTTGTTCATGCAAGACAAGGAGGAACGACTTGACTTTGAAGTCATCTTCAAGGAAGTTAAACTTGATAAAGAACAAGCCAAGAGGTAGTATAACTTATGGAGGATTCAAGGACTTGAAGATGAAGTTCCAAGTGAGAATCAAGGAATTAATGTCCAAGGAAATTAAGTGAAAGAAGCTACGGATGTAGCATCCAAGAGTAGAGTGAAAAACAAGAAGGAAGAAAGGTTGCAGCCCAAGGAAAAGCTCAACCAGTGCCAGTGACTGGCGGCGGTCAAGTCCTTCCCTCCATCAATGAAAAAAAGAGGCAATTTCAAGTTGTCTAGAAAATTTCCAGAGAATTACCGTTACACCAACTAGTGGGTACACCAGCATCCGTCAGCTATTGTACCTCGTTTCTTAGCTTTGTTCTCAATGCGATCTTGACCTCTTTTTGACGATTTCACTTGTTTTTATTGATTTTTTTTCTTTTTGGAATTTTTAGCTATTTTAGAAGGTTAAGAAGGTCTTTTATCTAATATTTGGGCTTCTTCCTTATGGTACTGTGTATAGTTCTCTATAGGTAAATTTGAAGACAACATCTTTTGACAAACAACTATTCCATTGGAATCAATCCAACTTCAAGATCAAACTTGATCCTTTTATCAGAGTTATTAGAATTGTTCTTAGGGTTCTTAGTCCACTACACCTTGGTCTTTCAATTAGTTTGGATGAGGTATTGAATAGTCTTTGCAAATCAACAGGTTGGTTGTTATAGATATCCTGCAAAGGTTAATCTAATCCTGCACATGAACCTTTGATGAGTCCTTCATTACTTTGATTGATTTCTTTCTTGTATGAACATTAAAACCTTCAACCTTCAAGAAAACACATCATATTTTGGTATCAAGAGCCTATATTATCATCAAAGATTTGACTATCGTACTTGCTTTCCTTGTTTTAAGTGCTAAGATCGTACTTTTCTTTGAAAATCCTATAATCTTATGTGCTTTTTTGTTTTGTTCATTTACATCTATCCTAATATCTTCTTGTGATCCTTTGTGTTTGTGTAATTGAGCCTAAGATCAAAAATTAGGGCTAAATTCTATTTATTGAGTTTGTTCATCTATCTCTAAGGAAAAGAAAAAAAAGAAGAATTGCCAAAGTTGAATGCTTTTGTGAGATTTCATGTTGAATTTCAGTGAAATTGATTGTGTTGAAGTTAAATTGAAGTTCTATTGCGATTGAATTGCCCGTTATCTATCAAATTTGAAATCAAAGGAATTAGGTTTGTTGAATTTATTAACAAATTGGATCACATTTTCATTGCCCTCTAGGTGTTTGATAAAATGATTTTTTGAAAATTTCTTTGGATTCCAAATGTTTGTTCATTTGCATTGAATTGATTGACCTTAAATCTTTGAAACTCTACTTTCTTGACTCTTAGTTGGAGATCATCAGTTGATCAACTAATTGATTTGTGTGGATCATTTTGGTATTCTTGCCTAAGTGATTTGCAATTGCTCTTGTGAGTTGAGTAAGGACTCGAAAGAGGAATTAGAGTGGAAAAGGGCGTTAAAGGTGAGTTCAAAAGAGGCAAAAAAAAGATCCAATTGAAAGAGTGATGCACGAGAGATACGTGAGGACCAAAATTCTCCTATTTTTCTTGATTGTTCTTTGAACGTATATTATGACACACAGATCTTCACCATCATCACAAGCATCAAATATGTGAGAAAACAATGTCATTCTACCTACCATCTTGGAGACAATGGAGAACATGGCAAGGGAATCCTCCACTACCTCCTTTTCCTCCTAGGAGAAACCAAATGCCTCAAATGGGAAGAGGAAGAGGACATCACCAAAGGGTTCAACCAAAAAGGAGGATCATCCAAGAGAAACATGAGGAAGAAGAAAGTGTACATGAAGAGGAATTCAATGAGTTCTATAATGACAATAGACCAAGAAGGCAAAGAAGAGAGGAAGAAGTTGACAAGAATTTGGGGAGCATCAAGCTAACGGTGCCACCCTTCTATGGAAGAGATGACCCTAATGCCAACTTCGATTGGGAAAGAAGAGTTGAATCAATAGTTGAGTGTCATACTTACTCAGAGGAGAAGAACCTCAAACTTCCAATTGTTGGTTTTTCGAGGTATGCCATCATTTGGTGGGATCACAAAGTGATAGCTAGGCAAAGACAAGAAGCACCACCAATTGAAACTTGGGAAGAGATGATGCTACACATGAGGAAGAGATTTGTGCCTAAGCATTTCCAAAGAGACCTCCACCACAAGAGTCAAACACTCACTCAAGGCTCTAAGAGTGTTGATGCTTATTACAAAGAAATGGAAGTTGCCATGATAAGGAGCAATCTAATGGGTGAAGAAGAGAAGGCTACAATGGCAAGATTTCTCCATGGGTTGAACAAAGAGATAAGTGAAATTCTTGAATTGCAACAATACAAGGATTTGGAAGAAATTGTGCAAAAGGCAATCAAGATTGAACGACAAGTGAAGAATAGGAGAGCATCCTATGGGAAATCTTATGGCACATCAAATTATGGCCAATCATCTTCCAAGACCACCAACACATGGCCTAAGAAGGAGCAAGGAGTGACCAAAGCTACCACCAAGAAGGAGGCACCTAAGCCAAAATTTGGTGAAGCTAGGGCCCCTCAAGAGGAGAAAGGTACAACACCACTTCGACCTTTTAAAGCTAGAGAAGTTAAATGCTTCAAATGTCAAGGATTTTGCCACTTGGCTAATTAATATCCCAATAAGAGAATTATTCTCATAGATATGGGGGTAATTGAATCGGCTAGTGCAGCGGAAGAAGAGGAGCTTGAGGTTGATATTGGTAAGGGAAAGGAGGAAGATGAAAATGAGAGTGAGGGTATTCTTGAAGGTCAATAGAGCATGGTGATTAGGAGAGTCCTTCGTAGTCAAGGTAAAGAATGAAGATGAGTTGCAAAGGGAAAATTTGTTTCATTCTAGATGCATGATTAAGGGAAATTTGTGTAGTCTCATTGTCGATAGTGGTAGTTAAGTCAATGTGGCTAACAAGTATATGGTGGATAGGTTGAAACTTCCATGTATTGATCATCCAAAGCCATATAGGTTATGATGGCTCAATGATAATGTGGAGGTCATGGTTGGGAAACAAGTGAGGATAACTTTCTCAATGGAAAAGTATAGTGATGAGATCCTTTGTGATGTGGTTCTTGTGCAAGCTACCCACCTACTTCTTGGAAGACCTTGGCAATATGATAGGAAGGTCACATTTGATGGACACAAAAACAAGTACACTCTTGAGTGTGAAGGGAAGAGAGTTCACTTGAATTCCTGGAAACCACATGAAGCTTAACTTGATCAAAAGAGATTGCCTGAAAAGATAAGAGAATACTATGACGGAAAAGAAAAGAGAAAGACAAAGGGAGTGGAGAGAGAGAGAGAGAAGGAAAAAGAGATCAAAAGAAATAGAGTGGAAAAAGAGAGAAAAAGAAAGCAAGAGTGAAAAGAAAGTGAGTTTCTATGCAAAAGAAAGAGAGGTGAAGAGTTCATTCTTAGGCTATAAGCCTATGGTTCTTCTTAGGTACAAACATTCTTTAAACTCTAATGCTATTGATGCAAAAAATTCTCCTTCTAGTCATGTTTCTCCCTTTTTGCAAGAGTATGAAGATCTTTTTCCGAAAGAATTGCCACTTGAGTTGCAACCCTTGAGAGGAATTGAGCATCAAATTGATCTCAGTCCCGAAGCTCCACTTCCCAACAAGGAGGCCTATGGAACAAATCTGGAGGAGCTTCTAGCTAGAGGATATATAAGGGAAAGCTTGAGCCCATGTGCAGTTCCCATTATGTTGGTGCCCAAGAAAGATGGCTCATGGCGAATGTGTGTTGATTGTAGAGAAATCAACAAGATGATGGAAAAATATTGCTTTCCTATCCCTAGGCAAGATGATATGTTGGATGAGTTGAGTGGTAGCACTTGTTTTTTGAAGATAGATTTAAAAAGTGGCTATCATCAAATTAGAATGAAAGAAGGTGATGTATGGAAAACAGCATTTAAGACTAAACATGGCTTGTATGAATGGCTTCTTATGCCTTTTGGTCTCACTAATGCACCTAGCACTTTTATGAGATTGATGAACCATGTTCCTAGGGATTGCATTGGTAGATTTGGTGTGGTATACTTTGATGATATCATAGTCTATAGGAAAAATGTGAATTAGCATCTTGATCATTTGAAATATGTGTTTGATGTGCTTAGGGAGAACATTTGTATGCCAATTTGAGCTAATGTTCCTCTTCTTGAAAAAAAGTTACATTTCTTGGATATATTATTTCATCTAATGGTTAAATGTTGATGAAGAGAAGGTGAAAGCCATAAAAGAATGGTCAACTCCTAAAAGTGTAAGTGAGGTAAGGAGTTTCCATGGGTTGGCATCGTTTTATAGAAATTTTGTTCCTCACGTTAGCAAATTTGCAGCCCCATTAAAAAAGGTAATTAAGCTAAGAGTTAAGTTTAGGTGGGAGAGAGAATAAGAACAAGCTTTTCATTTCCTTAAGGCTAAACTTGCATATGCCCCCATTCTTTCTTTACCTGATTTCCCGAAAGTGTTTGAAATGGAATGTGATGCATTGGGAGAGGGGATAGGAGAGGTTAAAATGCAAGAGGGTACACCAATAGCATACTTTAGTAAGAAGCTTAATTGTGCTACTTTTAATTACTCCATGTATGAAAAAGAACTCTTTGCTTTGGTTAGATCATTATACAATTGGCAACATTATATATGGCCAAGGGAGTTCATGATTCACACCGATCATGAATCCCTTAAGCACTTGAAGGGACAAACAAATTTGAGCAAAAGACATGCCAAATTGGTAGAGTTCATAGAGATGTTCCCCGATTTGATCAAGTACAAGCAAGGTAAAGAAAACATTATGGCGGATGCACTCTCTAGGAGGTATACCTTGATTTCTAGCCATGGTGCTAATTTGCTTGGTTTTGAGCTAATTAAGGAGTTGTATGTGAATGGATGGCCACAAACGGACCTCCTCCTGGCATTAATCGGAGGGAGTCTAGAGAGGGTACCAACATTACCTCTTTTGATTCTCAGACAGAATATGAACGTCGAAATCTCTCGTTTGCAGTCACTAGCAAAAATCTCCAACCTCTTCATCACATGAACTTCCACTTCCAATGTACGTCTCACGAACAAAGCAACGGGAATAAACACGATTAAACTACTAGATTCAACAGTGAATATGGTTTTTCTCATTTTTCAGTTTCATAGAACTCTCTGTTTTTTCCTATGCAGACGCTCTGACAGAAAAAGACTGAATAGAAAGAGAGAGGCATTCAATCCGAAAAAACCAAGAAGGCATCGTGATAAGAAGTTTTTTGGATAAATCAATCTTGCTTTTCGAATTCTGATTTAAATTAAAAACGAGAGGTCTATCAGAGTATAACAGAGAAAGATTTGTCCAGGTTCAACGAACCTGGAAAAATACAATTAAGTTACATAATTAACTCTTAATTATATTTTGGTTAATTCCTATTCATGAATTAGCCTAAACAACTTTAGCTAATTACGTTTAGGTCCCAAACGAGATACTACCCATTGAGCGATACGTTCTAAATGTGTGACCCAATAGGTTTTCGTAAAATTGGCATTTGACATTAACGATATCTAATGTCATGTACGATAAGCGGAGTCTAGCAACACATTATTGCAATTCAATTAACGAGAATGTCGGTGACAACACAAAACCTTCCGTGATAAAAATAACATGTCTTAATCTATTTTTTTCTATAAAGTCATAATTGTTCACTAGTCATGGAACGTGTCATACTTGTAAAGTTCAATATCTCAATTCTCAACCTTGAGCAGATTAATTAAACCGAATAAGATAAATATCTCATATCTACTTATTCGAGCAAGGCCATGCATTTCATAATCTCACTCAACCTAGAATGCTAGACATCGCCCTCTTGTTGTATAAGAGGGACAAATCTTATCTTGATTATTCAACATTCCACAACATAAATTAGGACATACTCAATACATGCCTTTATTGCCCACTCAGTTCAGAGTGACGTTTGACAATATTAAAGTGCAATTTTTCATGCAGGAATCTCTAATGACCTAATGCTCCTTGGGAAGATGAGACATAATCATCACAATGAAATCACTCATGACATTCATATAAAAAACCATGAATTGATTTCATGGCGGGTCAATCCAATACATGATACTTTACGTGTACCTATGTGATGAATCCATGACAGCTGTCATCAATCAGCACATACTAATCTCAGTATGTTATTGATATCATAATCTCCATAACACTTGACAAGGGACATTCTTAAGAATAGAATACTATTCTAAGGACATTATATAATTTATTAAATGCAAAGCAGATATCAAAGTAAATTATATAATGATATAAATATCATCATGATATTTAGTTATGCCAACTAAGTAAAATCATCATATGGTCTTAGGGCATATCCAACAGTATGTTGATGATGATGATTTCAAAGATATGTTTATTGGTTGTGAGAAAGGTGTGCACGATAAGTTCTATTTACAAAATGGATATTTGTTTAGAGAAGATAAGCTTTGTGAGCATAAATGTTCCTTGAGGAAATTGTTTTGTCATTGAGAGTCATGGAGGAGGCATAATGGGACATTTTGGCATCTCTAAGACTTTGAGCATATTGCAAGAACACTTTTATTATCCTCATATGAAAAGAGATGTAGTGAAAGTGTGTGAAAATTACATGCTTGTAAGAAGGCCAATTCCACTCTTAAACCACATGGTCTATATATACCTTTGCCTATACCTAATGCTCCTTGGGAAGATGTATCTATAGATTTTGTTCTTCTATTGCCTAGGACTAGAACGGTTAAAGATTCAATTCTTGTGGTAGTTGATAGATTTTCAAAGATTTCTCACTTCATTGCATGCTCTAAAGTTGATGATGCTCACAATGTGGCTAACTTGTTTTTTTAAAGATATTGTTAGATTGCATGGCATTCCAAAAACCATTGTGAGTGATAGAGATACAAAGTTTTTTAAGTTTCTTTTGGAAAGTCCTTTGGAGAAAATTGGGAATCAAATTGTTGCTTTCTACTACTTGTCACCCTTAAACGGATGGCAAAACAGAGGTAGTTAATATTACCTTGGGTCCTATATGGCCATCATTAAAAGGAATTTGACGTCTTGGGAAGAATGCTTACCATTCATTGAATTTGCTTATAATAGATGTGTGCATTCTTCTTCTCACTTTTCTCCTTTTGAGTTCGTGTAAGGTTTTATTCCTTTAACTCCTCTAGATTTAACCCCTTTACCTTTGAGTGAAGTACATAGTTTAGATGGTAATAGGAAAGCAGAATTGGTGAAGCAAATGCATGAACAAGCTAAGGAGAACATTCAATTGCAAAACCTACGCTATGCCAAGCAACATAACAAAGGTAGAAGGCCTATGAGATTTGAAGTGGGAGATTGGGTATGGATTCACCTAAGGAAGGAAAGGTTTCCACAAGCAAGGAAGACAAAGCTTGATCAAGAGAAGATGGACCTTTCCAAATCATTGAGAGGATAAATGATAATGCCTTCAAAGTTGATCTTCAAGGTAAATATGAAGTTAGTTCAACTTTTAATGTTAGTGATCTCCCTCCTTTTGATGTAGATGATGAATATTTGAGGATGAATTATTTTCGAGGAGAGGGGAAATGAGAGAGATCAAGCTCCAACAATTCCAATGGATCCAATTACAAGAGGTAGGGCAGCCAAGGTGAAGAGATGAATAGTGTTGTTCATGCAAGACAAAGAGGAACAACTTGATTCTGAAGTCATCTTCAAGGAAGATAAACTTGATAAAGAACAAGTCATGACGGAGTATATCTTATGGAAGATTCAAGGACTGAAGAAGGAGTTCTAAGTGAGGATCAAGACCCTAATGTCCAAGGGAATTGAGTGGAAGAAGCTTGGGATGTAGCATCCAAGAGTGGTGTGAAAACAAGACGGAAGAAAGGTTGAAGCCCAAGGAAAAGCTCAACCAACGCCATTGACCAGCTCCGATCAAGTCCATCCCTGCTCTAGTGAAAAAAAGAGGCAATTTCAAGCATTCTTTAAAATTTTCAGAGAATAACCCGTGTACCAACCAAACCGGTGTGTGCACCAGCGCCTGTCAGCTACAGTACGCGTTTTCTTAGCTTTGTTCTCAATGCGATCTTGACCTCTTTTTGACAATTTCTCTTGTTTTTATTAATTTTTTTTTGGTCTTTTAAGCTATTTTAGATGATTAACAAGGTCTTTTATCTAATATTATAGCTTCTTCCTTGTGGGACTATATATAGTTCTCTATGTGTAATTTGGAAGGCAACATCTTTTGACAAACAACTATTCCCTGGAATCAATCCAAATTCATGATCAAACTTAATCTTTTTATGAGTGTTCTCAGAATTCTTGTTAGGGTTCTTAGTCCACTACACTTTGGGCTTTCAATTACTTTATGTGAGGTATTGAATAGTCTTTACAAATCAAGAGGTTGATTGTTGTAAATTATGCTAAAAATTTCAATCTAATCCCCCAGATGAATCTTTGATGAGTCTTTCATTACTTTGATTGATTTCTTGTTTGTATGAACATTAAAACCCTCAACCTTCAAGATATCACATCAGGGAATGAGGGAGAAGCCACTCCAAGGATTCCTACCAGAGCCATAACAAGTTCTAGGGCTACAAAGTTGAGGTAAGCAATGATCATCTTTGTTCAAGAAAGAGAAGCTCAAGTTGATTTCCAATCCATTTTTTAAGGCCATCTACGAGTTGGTGAAGAACAACCAAAAGCAAAGCTCAACTTGTTTTTGATTGAAGGACTTGATGAGGAGTTTCAAGTGAAGAAGAAGACCTCAAAGTTCCTTGAAATCAATTGGAAGGAGCATTGGAAGAAAGCATCAAAGGAATGGGAGAAAACAAGATGAAGAAATCAAGAATTGGTGAAGAAGAGCCTTCACCAGAGTCGGTCATTCCTAAAGGGAGCACCGATTTTTCCTCCCTAGAACCAGTGAAAGAGAAGGAAAATGGGCACCTTTTTTGGGGAATTCCAGAGAAGTCTCGACATGATCACCAGCGTCACAACTGGTGCCGATCGTCCTTGAAGACCAACTTCCCAGCTTTGCTTCAAATGCGATCTTGACCAAATTTTGATGATTCCGTTTGATTTTATTGACTTATCTTTGTCTTTTAAGATATTTTAGAAGGTTATCAAGGTCTTTAAACATTATTAGGGCTTCTTATTGATGGAACTATAAATAGTTTTGTATTTGTAATTCAAAAACAACAATTCTCTATAAACAACTTTTAAATTTAGTGACTTTTCTTCTTAAGATCAAACATGATCTTTGAGAAGGTTTTCTTATGAACTCTTCTAGGGTTCTTGATAGACTATGAAAGGGACTTTTCAATTACTCAGCTTAGATATTGAATAAGGCTTCCAAATTATTTAGGTGGGTTAGTTGTTAGGATTCGCAAGTCAATCAATCTAATCTAAGCTTGAACCATTGATAAATCTTGGGAATTTTGTGACTTCTATGTGATGGATCAAGGTTGGACCAACATAATGAGAAACAACAACTTGTGATCACATCAAGAATCGGTCAAAGGTCTCTAAACCTGAAATATCAGTTTACAAATATTTAGAAATGGACTTAGAAACAAAGAAAAATCCATTTCGTCTCGTGTCATTTTTAAATTACTGAAACAGGAAAAAAAAATGCCATTTCCCTTAGAATTCGTTTAAAAATTGATCCAAGAACTCTCGTTTTCATCTATTGTAATACTATTAATTTAGAAATGGATTTCGAAACGATTTCAGAAATGGAATTTAGAAACGGCATTAGAAACATAATGGAGAGACAGATCTTTTGTAAAAAAATTTTCCAATTCCAAATATTGAATTAAACTTTTAGTTTTTTCAAAACGGAATAAGATATGGAATTTTTTGACAAATATTAAATTTTTTTTTTACAAAAAAAACTGGATATCTAAATTATTATAAAAAAAAATCCTGCAATTTTTATAATTCTTTAATATTATATATTTTCACATGCTAAAACCTATTAAATTATATTATAAAAAAGATATTCGCAACTAGATACTCGATATTTGAACTAGTAATAATTTAAATCACATGAGATGTCTTCCACAAGTATCTTACCTTTAAAGTAAATTGAAATGAAAAAAACAAAACTATCCAAAATGAAATGTGTCATGACATAGAAACTAGATCAATCTTGTATAGGAGTCCTCATCATCTTCCTATCTTGCATCACCCTCATTCCCTTCTTGCAGCCCCATCCTTAAGTTCAAAGAAGATATGTGGAAAATGACAAGCAATCAAACGATTCTGAAATTGCAACTCCTCATTGAGTGCCTCATACTTGTGTTTCATCTCATCCAATTTGTTCTTGATGCTTATGTGAGCTGCAGGACATGAGTTATTGGTTGCTAATGAGCATGGAACATCATTTCCTAATCCATATTGTCTCTTTTTCTTGGTGACACCATCAACAACTTCTACATGGATCTCATCATCTGTAGACTTTCTAGTTCCTTCAGTGGGCTATGAATCTCACTGTTGATGCATCTCTTGTAAGATTCCTTATATAAAAAAATCAAGAGAGTGAAACAATATTAAAGAAAACAAAATGCTTATATAAACTAATAATAATTTCACCCGGTGAGACGTTGGTTTCCTCTGACTTTGGTCGATCCTGTGGACGCTACGTCGCTTACGCCAGGCCGATCAAACTGATGCGATGTGAAGAGTCACACTGGCTGTAATTAATTCCTGTCAGGCACTTTTTTGACAAGTGGCAAATTAAACGATGATATTTGATTTTGCTTTTGGTAGTTGGCTTTTTTAGATGAATACAAAGAGTTTTTTACGGTAAATTTTTTCCACTTTTTTACCAAAGCTTTCGACAACTTCTCTATCTCTCTTCCCGGGTTCTTGTTTCTGAAACAAAGATCAAAGCATGTTTTCATTTTTATTGTAGTTTTGATGGAAAATTTATAGTTTTCTGTGTTCGTTTTTGAATTTGCTGCTCAAACGAGTCACTTTTTTTTCTCTTTCTTCATTGCTAACCAGTAAAGTTTACATTTTTAACATTTTGTAGTTTTGTTCGTGTTCTTCATGTTCTTCCTCAACTTGTTTTGCTTAGCTTCTGATGAAGAAGGTACTTGATCTTCTTTTTATCTTATTTCTTTTAGAATTTTATTTTTAGTGATTGACGATTGAAGGGAGGACACCAATTCGTCGATTGAAAAATTGTTTGAAGATATGCCTAAAGACTCTAGGGAGTCTGATAGTGCTAGCAAAGAAAGTTCTAACAAGGAAGGCACTACTAATTAGGATGATCTTGCTAAATGGATCAACGATGTGATGGAAACTACTAGACCGGTTGTTGTTTGTCATCGTGGTACGAGTATAAGGGAGAATTTATTGATTCTCCCAATGTAAATGAAGATTCAGGCAAAGTCGCTTTTGATCATCAAGCACCAATGGCCATGCATGCAGACGATCGTAGTGATATGCCTAATTTGGCATATGATCAGGGGGTCAATGTCGGTGTTCCCCAATACCTGAGCAACAACATGTAAATTCACTAATGCACGGGTTTAGAGGACTACTTATGACCCGCCCGCCGATTGTGAATGGATGATTAGTTGTAATAATACGAGCATCAAGATGCCTATTGTATCACCTATGTTTCTCACTTTAAAACTAGTTTATGTTTACCTTTACATCCCATATTTGTGAACACAATGAGACTTTTCAAGATCCAACTTGGGTAACTTAACCCAAACTTGGTGAGGTCTAACGTGGATTTTATTTTACTGTGTTAAGCCTACGGTGTCCCAATAAGTTTAGAATTGTAGCGAATGTTGTTCATGCTGTGCCAAATATACCAGTCAGAAGAAGGCCGAAGGTATT
Source organism: Parsonsia alboflavescens (assembly GCA_028571225.1). Lineage (NCBI taxonomy): Eukaryota > Viridiplantae > Streptophyta > Magnoliopsida > Gentianales > Apocynaceae > Parsonsia > Parsonsia alboflavescens. Next base: position 13,412 of record JAOXNR010009012.1, read on the forward strand.
TCTATGCATAGAAGAAGACGAAAGCCATGCCGATTCTTCAAGGGCCGACCTCTACACATAATTGGAAACAAGATTATCTTTCTGTTCGTCATCCTTGTTTGGATAAGATAAGCCTCCCGTGGAATGAAGCAAAATCAGTTAGTAATAAGAACCCATAGCAGTGAAGGTCTTAGTATAGATTATAGCAAGATTGCCAATTTTGAATGGATTTTGAAATGTTATGAGAATTGGCCACAAGATCTACTAAAGATTGGGGGCTAATCTAACATCAGGGAATATAATGCGACAGCCTTAAGTATGTGTTTTGTTTATTATGTTTAGCTGATTTTTCTGACGATCCTTAGGATAGGTGAATGTTTGGTTAATTATGTTTTTCTGTTTACAGGGGAAAGGTTTGGGTAAGTTGTTGGGAAAGTTTGTGCCAAGGAAGAAATCCACTGGTATGATTCCCGCTTATGAAGTTGTCTCTAAAGTCCCAAAGGACAAATGTTTAATTTTCGATACAGGTATGCATAATTCATTTTATGTCCCTAGTGCCTTTGGAGAGAAACAACCGAAGGCAACAGATGGTGGGAAAAAGAAAGCAGATGGTGTTTCGAAGAAGGCTGCTACAAGCTATTGATCAAGGGCAAAGAATGCGCTGCTGCCGGGCAAGCAGCTCCTTCAGCCGCTTTTTCTGCGTTGTCTATTTCTCGTACCCAAGAACCCAGCATTGGGGACAAGAAGCACCAGGCAATGATGGAAAAAAGAATCAGCAAAGAAATGGAGGACTCGGGAGCCAGTTGACCTTTCTGGGGACTATGAGGTCAATCCGATCATTCTTCCTGGTTAGAAGATTCAAGAAGGACCGGATTGTTTTACACCTGCTGAGATTCGTGTCAGTGCTCACAGATCCTGGAGCAATTTGAAGAAAGATTGCTGCTTTTCAAGCATGCAGCTCATGATCTTAAAAGATATAACTTAGTATTGTCTTAGTGTATATGATGGATATCCAAAGATGCTAAGCAATGAAGCAATATACAAGAACATGCATTTCAAATACAAATATGAAGCTTCAAGAATGAAGAAAGTTTTGGATCAAATGGCTCCAAGAATGGAAGAATTTGAAGCTTTCTTTGGAGGTCTTCGTGCAAATCCATGGAGATTTACGTGCAAAGATTTACACTTCAAGTTTAAGGCTAATGAAGAGTTGAAGTGGCTTGAAAAACACACCATGGAATACCCAAAATCAAGCCATGACAACCCAAGAAGAAAGAATCAAAGAAGACCAAGAAAACAAGCAAAATGGAGCCAAAACAGAAGAAGAATAGTGCTGATCCAGTGCACCATCCGGCCCAGAGAGCCAATGCCAGACAGAACACAACAGCCAGCGGATTCTTCCAGTGCTGATCCGGCACTCCAGCCGGTCCCAAAGCTGGCACCGGATCCTCCCATGCCAGACGCGACAGTGTCCAATTTTTGTCCTTCTTCTTCCATTCCTTTAGTAATTTGAAGCTTGTATTAAGGGTAGTTAAGTACATACACCCCTAGCAAGAATCATTTAGGTCATTTGATGTTCCTGGAGTATAAATAATCCTTAGTCTTGTTATTTGTCCGACATTTTCTACGAACATGATTTTATCAAATTAAAGAATCCCTCTGGATCGAACTTGTTCTTTTTATGAGTGTTCTTCATAGAATCTCTTAGGGTTCTTAAACAACTACTCAAGGGATTTTCATCAATATGGTTAGAGTGTGGATTTGTCTACCAATATTAGGACAATGGTTGTAAATTGAAAGACATCATAGGTCATTGAACTAACTTGAACCTCTAAGTGAGTCTTGGATGAAATCTTTCAAGTTAGTGTGTTTTTAATGGAACCCGTTTCAAAGAAATCATATCATCCTTTGGTATTAGAGCCAGGTTCTTCATCTTGAGGTTTTCCTATCTTTATTTTCTTTCTTTGTTTAAGTGTTTAAGGTCATTTTTTATTTCTTGAAATCTATGATCTTATATATATGTTTTTGTGATTTGTTTCCTCTACTTTTATCCTAATATCTTCTTGTGATCCTTTGGGTTTGCTGAAATTGAGCCTAAGACCAAAAACTAGTACTAAATTCTATTTGTTAAGTTTGTTCATCTATCTGTCCCAAAAAATAATAACAAATAACAAATTGTTATTGTTCTCGAAAAATCAAAAAAAAAAAAAATCCTCCATAAAGAAAGAGAAAGAACGTGCCAAAGTTAAATGTTATTGAGAGATTTCTTGTTAAATTCCATTGAAATTGATTGTTTTGAAGTTGAATTGAAGTTCTATTGTGATTGAATATCCTATTATCTATAAAATTTGAAATCAAGAAATTGAGTTTGTTGAATTTATTGGCAAATTGAATCATATTTTCATTACCCTCTAAGTGTTTGATAAAATGCCCATGAAATTTTCTTTGAACTCCAAGAATTTGATCAATTGTTTTCATCCTACATTGACCTAATCTTTGAAACTCTATCTCTTTGGTTCTTGATTGTTGCTCATTTGTTGATTAATTGAATTGAGATGTGTGGATTAAATGGCATCTTTTCTTGAAGTGTTTGCATTGCCCAATTGAGTTGGTTAAGAACTTGAAAGAGAGCTAGAGTGGAAAAAGGCTTAAGGGGGTTGAGTTCAATGGAGCAAGAAAAAGCCAATTGAAAGTGTGATATATGAGTCAAGAGAGAGGAATCATATTCCCCCCTTTTTTTCTTGATTGTTCTTTGAAGGCATATTAAGACCAACGGAGCAACACCATCTTCACACACATCAAATATGGGAGATAACAATGCATTTCCATCCACCATCTTGGAACAAATGATAAGTGACATCTCAAACAACACGAAGGAAATAAGAAAGGACTTCAACTCAAGAGTTGAAAGCTTTGAAAGAAATTTAGGTGAGATCTAATATAAGATTCCTAGAAATCAAGTGCAACAAGTAGAAAGGGGAGATAAATATCAACCTAGTTTTTCTAGTGAGTATGTGCCATAACAAGGAGTTGACAGAAGACAATATCAAGGGAGTTTACCAAGAAGGAGAAATGAGCAAATGGAGGATATTGATGAAGGCTATTGTGACCATGATCTTAAAAGAAGCTCAAGAGGGACAAGAAGGGAGGAAGACTCTTATTCGAACAACAATGAACATGGTGAGCCATTGAGACATATGAGGAATGAAAGACCACCAAAAAAGGAGGATGAAAGACAAGTGTCCAATAGAAGGGGCACATATTGGGCATATTATGATAGCTCACATCATGTTATCACTTCAACAATGAAAGTGTAAAGTGTGAGGCCAAGAAAAGAGGAGCCCAAGCCACAAATGCAAGATGAGAAGGTGACTCATAGACAACAAAGAAAGACACTAGCACAACTCCCTAGACGTGAAGATCTCAAGTGGCTCAAATGCAATGAACGTGGACATGGTATTTTGCAATGCCCAACATGGGAGAGCTTGGAGCCAAAAAAGAAAGAAACATCTCTTGCCAATGAAATGAAAGGTGAAATGGGTCTTCAGGAAATTGTTGGAAATGAGCAAGTTCAAAAGATTTCAAGTCAAGTAAAGGAAGAAAAAGAAAATGAGAGTGAAGTTGAGTGGAAAAATGAGAGTGAGCTTGGGGAAGAATTTGAGATTGAGAGAAAAGAAAGGAACAAAATTGAAAGAAGGGAGATGAAAGAAGAAAAGGAGAGCTTATTTGCACAAGAAGGAAAGAATGAGAGTGCTTTGGAGAGGCACAAAGATATTTTATTTGTACTTTTAGCATTGACTATTCTTGATCTAGTGTCGGTTGCAAGATTTTGAAGGCCTAACCAAATTGAAGGAAGGCAAGGACAACATGGTAATGACTGCTATGTTAAAGTGGTACACTCTTTTCTCTACCCTTGGTGATAGATTGTTGAATTATGAGCATGAAAATATGTTTTCTATGATTAAGTATGATTGTGGAAATGCTTATCATGTTCTTAAGCAAGATGCCATTGTTGAAATTTTTGAGCAAAATGATTCCTTGTTTTGAGAAATCATGTCTTACACTTCTCTGAGCCTTGTGACAGCTTCTATGGATTTTGAAGTTGTTAAGGAATCTTGTGTGCAAGAAAATGATGATAGATATTTGCTTGATTATGATTGTAGAAATGAGATTGAAGCATGTGGAAGGAAAATGCATGTGTCTAAGAGCTTTTTGAATAAAATACTAGATTTTAAGCTTGTTAGGGAATCATTTATGAATGAGCATGCTTGTGAATATGTTCTTAATGTTGGTAAACAAGTTGATTGTGTTGAATAATATAAGCATATTAAACCCTTGATTGGAGAAAATGTTGTGTTTATGCCTAAGAATTCTATGTTTGACTTGTTGACTATTGATCTTGTTAGAGATAGCTTGGAGTTGTATTCTCATGGTTTGAATCACTTGAATTTCTTGTTGAAGTGCATCTTTGAATCATATATGAGTAGGCTTTCAAAGTTTGTTTCACATGATCGAATATTGTGGATCTATGATGATACAATTCTTGGTAACCATTTATGTCTTTGTTGTCTAATGTGTATACTCAAAATGGATTCTAAGTTCTTGTTGATCTTGTTTGAGATGTACTTCATTTTGATTCCCAAGAGGAGTGAGTTTATGCTTTTTTAGAATCAATCTTTGCTGAGAAATTGTGATGAAACATGTCATGTTGAGGAGTTTACTTTAGTTGAAGTTGAGAAGTTTCATGATCTTTGTAGCAACATGAATGTGCTTAGAATAGGTACTACATGTACTCTTGATTGTTCAAAGCATGATGAAGTTGTTGAGTTGTTGAATCTTGAGAACCATGATATGATAGTCCTAGATTCTTGGTTATCTTATTTAAAAAGCATGTTTTAGGACTACATATGAAAAAGAAGCCTATGATTATTGGGGCTTGTTTATATCTTCTGAAAAGATTATTTATGATGAGAAGTTGAACTTTATGAGGATGAAATCAATGTGTTTGCTATGTTCTTAATCTCTATTTGGCATGATAGGTGGAGCTACATGATGTTACGATTTGAGTTTTGTGCCAAGAATAGAGATATGTTGAGATTTTGGAAATATCCCCTGTCTGTAGAAGAGCATAATGATGTTCATCTTGATGATTTTATCAATTTTCGCATATGTGGAGGTTATTTTCTTATTCCTTTCACACATATGTTTGATGTTTTTGATGGAGGGCATGTATACTCTATGCTAAGTGATGGAGATCCAACACCTGTGATACCTTCCGGCTGGAGCATCCAAATTGAGGCAGGCATTGACCACATTTATGCGAAGGAGAGGAGAAATGTTTGATTTCCCAACAATCTTTTAAGAATAACCATTGATAGATGAAGAGCAACCAAGGAAGGAATTCAAAATGTGGATAATAAAAGACATCAATAAGGATTGTACAATGAAAGAACAAGTCCATGGGAGTCTTGGGAATCAAGTTGGAGAGCCTAGAAAGGCTTGGGAAGAAGTTGGCAAGATGCAAAATGAGTGTGGCACGGAGATGGCACGAGCAAGCACAGAAAGGCATGACAGAGCACCATCCGGCGCTCTGCAGTAAACTAGCCGACACCGGATGTGCTTGACCAAGCGCCGGATGCCACTTTCCCCTATTTTGTCCTTAATGTGAACTTGACCCGATTTGGACGATTCCACTTGATTTTATTGACTTTTCTTTGTCTTTTTAGCTATTTTAAAGGGTTATCCAAGTCTTTAATCATTCGCGGGGCTTCTTAGTGTGGAGACTATAAATAGTTCACCAGTTGTATTTTGCAAGACCACTTATTCTACAATAACCTTTATATTAGTTCAAAGAATCCTTTTGGATTAAACTCCTCTTTTTTCGAGTGTTCATCTAATAGCTCTTCTAGGGTTCTTAGTAAGACTCTTGAATTCTTCAATTCTTGGCTAGGGTAATTGGATTAGGTTGATGAAACCCAAACTAATAGATTATATTAGAAGACATGGTCATTGGTAATCTAGCTTGATCCTCTTAATGATGTCTTGGGTTAATCTCAAATGGGTATGTCTTTGTTTGATTTGAATGAAGAATCCATGTCAAATTTAAGATCACATTATCTTTTTAGAATCAGAGCCAAGTTTCCTGATGCTTATCTTTAATTGCTTTCTTGTTTAAGTGTTAAGCTCATGTTATTTCTTTGAAATCCTATGATCGTATGTGATTTTTGTGTTTGTTCTTTTACATTAATCTTGCTTCTTCCCTTTGTGATCCATTGTGACTTGTGGAATTGTGTCCAAGACCAAAAATCATGGCCAATTCAATTTTCTTGGTGTTTCTACTTCTTGTCATCTCTACAAAAAGAAAGGGTACAAAAAAAGACAGATCAAAGATCTCCAAATCAGGAAAAAAAAATTCAAAAATTCTATCGAAAAAAGTGATCAAAAATTCCAAATTGAGGTTGATCTACCATTTGTGAAGTTAAATTCTATTGATATGTAGATCAAATTGATGGGTAGAGCTGGAATTGTGATCTATTGTATTGAATTGCCTATTTGCCCATGGAAAACTTTTTATTTGGGCACCTTATCACATTAAAATTGATTGAAAATTCGGATCACAATTCTTCAAACTCAAAGTGCTTGATGAAATGCCAATTCTCTATTTTCCTTGAATTCCAAGTGTTTGATCTATTGTCTTGTGTTCAGTGACCATCTTCTTTGAAACTCTTATCTCTTTGAATCTTATATGTTGGAAGATATGAACTATTTGCTTCGAGTTTTTTATGTTTGATTTGGTTACCTTGTTGAGCAATTGTCTACTCTTGGAGTTGCATTAAAAACTTGAAGAAGAGTTAAGAGAGGAAAAAGGCGCAAGGGGGTGAGCACATTAGAACGAGAAAAGACCATTTCTAAGAGTGGTACACGAATAGATTGCGAGGATATACAAACTCCCCTGTTTTTGTTTTTTCATTTTGTTGGTACTTCATGGATAAATCTTCATCTCAATCATCTTTTTATGGGGAAAGAAGGAAGACATCACATCCTAGTCCTTCTAAGAAGTATGAGCCATTTGAAAGGGTTGGAAGAAAAAGCCAACAAATGTATTAATCTAGAAGGAGATATGAACATGGGGAGTATGATGACGGTTACTACTATGACAATGAAGGGAGGCCAAGAAGATAGGGAAGAAAAGGAGGCCATTGTAGACATCTTGGGAGCCATCACATGACCATCCCATCTTTCTATGGTACATTTGATCCAAAAGTTTACCTTGCTTGGGAAAGAGATGTAGAATTTGTGTTTGGAAATGATGATTACTTGGAAGGAGAAAAGATGAAGCTAGTTGTTGATAGCTTTGAGAGCAAAGCTTTAGCTTTTTGGGAAGAATATTTAAAATATCAAAGAAAATTTGGAGTATATATTACTACATGGAAAGGATTGAGGAAGTATATGAGGGAAAGGTTAATTCCACCTCTCAAGGCTAGGTATGTAAAATGCCACAGGTGTCAAGATTTTGGACATTATGTCAACCAATGTCCTAACAAGAGAAACATCATCTTGAACAATAGAGACATGGTGGAGTCGGCCAATGAGGATGAAGAAGAAGGGCATGGAGATGAATTTAATCCTAATGAAGGTCATTGTGAACAAATGTACATGATTAGGAGAGTATTTAGTACCCAAGCTAGTAAAGAAGAGGATTTGCAAAAGGAGAATTTATACCATTCAAGGTACCTCATACAAGGATATCGGTGTATTGTAATTGTGGATAGTGGAAGTTGTGTGAATGTTAGAAGTGCCTACTTAGTTGAGAAGATGAAGTTACCTTCCTTAGACCATCCAAAGCCATACAAGCTTTAATGGCTAAATGATACAGGTGAAGTGAAGGTTGGCAAGCAAGTAAGGATCTCATTCTCTATGGGCAAATATCATGATGAGGTGCTATGTGATGTAGTGCCTATGCAAGGTACACACTTGTTACTTAGGAGGCCATGGCAATATGATAGGAAGGTGACCTATGATGGAGACAATAACATACATACCCTGGAGTTCAATGGAAGAAAGATACACTTGAGTCTCTTGAAGCCTCATGAAACCTATATGGACCAAAGGAAAATTCTTGAGAGGATGAAAGAATTCTATGAGGAGAAAGACAAGAAAGAAAATGAGGGAAAAACAAGAGAGAATGAGAAGGGAAGAAACGAGAAGGAGGGAAGGAAGAAATAAAGGGAGAGACAAAATGAGAGTGAAAAGAACAAGAGTGAAGAAGAAAATAAGAGTGAAAAGAAAATCAGTTTTTATGCAAAAGAAAAAGAGTTGAAGAGTGCATGTGTGAGTTTCAAGCCATTGGTCTTACTTATGTATAAATATTCTTTGCATTCTACTTCTTTTGACACTAACTCCTCTCTTCCTAGTGATGTTTTTTCTTTTTCGAAGGAATTTGATAATGTGTTTCCAGAAGGCTCCCTCAAGCATTTCCAACATTGAGATGGATTAAACCTAATAGACTTGATATCGGGAACACCATTACATTACAGGGCCGCCAATAGAACCAATATGGAGGAGACCAAAGAGCTACGAAGACAAGTGGAGCACCTTCTTTCCAAAGGATATGTGACGGAGAGCATGAGCCCTTGTACAGTACCCATCCTTCTTGTGCCCAAGAAGAATGGAAGTTGGAGAATGTTTGTTGATTGTCGTTCAATCAACAAAATCACTATAAAGTATCGCTTTCCCACCCCTAGATTAGATGATATCCTTAATGAATTAAGTGGTAATGTATGTTTTTCTAGGATTGAAAAGTGGCCATCACCAAATTCATATGAAAGAAGTTGATGAGTGGAAAATTTCTTTTAAGACCAAACATGGTTTGTATGAGTGGCTTATTATGCCTTTTGGTCTCTCAAATGCACCTAGCGCTTTCATGAGATTAATGAATCATGTTCTTAGAAATTACATTAGAAAATTTGTGGTAGTATACTTTGATGACATCTTGATTTATAGTAGGGATATATATGAGCATATTAGTCACTTGATAGTTATCTTTAACATCCCTAGAAGTGAATTACTTTATGCTAATCTAAAGAAATGCACATTTTGTTTGCCTTAAGTTAATTTTCTTGGTTATATTGTGTCACATAATTGCATCCATGTTGATGAAGAAAAGGTAAGGGCCCATCATAGATTGGCCAACATCTAAGAGTATAAGTGAGGTAAGAAGTTTTCATGGTCTTGCATCATTTTATAGGAGGTTCGTGCCTAATTTTAGTACCATTGCAACTCCTAAAACCAAAATTATCAAGTCTAATGTGAAGTTTAAGTACGAAAGTGAGGAAGAGAGTGCTTTTCAATTGCTTAAAGCCAAACTTGTTTATGCTCCTATCTTATCTTTACCCTATTTTTCAAAGATGTTCGAAATTGAGTGTAATGCATCGGGGGTGGGGATTGGGGCTGTGTTAATGCAAGAAAAGAAACTCATTGGCTACTTTAGTGAGAAACTACATGGTGCTACATTGAATTTCTCTACATATGCAAAGAATCGTTTGGTTTGGTTAGGGCATTGAAGCATTGGCAACATTACTTATGGCCAAGGGAGTTTGTCATCCATTGCGAACACAAGTCCCTCATTTACTTGAATTGAGAATCAAAGCTAAACAAAAGACATGCAAAGGGGATGAGTTCATAGAGATGTTTTCCTACATCATCTAATACAAGCAAGGTAAGAAAATGTTGTAGCGGATGCTCTATCAAGGAGGTACACCTTACTAACTACTCTTGATGCCAAGTTGCTTGGATTTGAGTTTATTAAGGAGTTGTATGGAAAGGATGATGATTTCAAAAATTTCTTTGTTGCTTGTCGAAAAGGAGCTTATGATGAGCATTACTTTCATAATGGCTTTCTATTTAGATAAGATAAATTGTGTGTGCCTAAATGTTCTTTAAGGAGATTGCTTGTTGTTGAACCTCATGGGGGTGGCCTAATGGGACATTTTGGCATTTCCAAGACTCTAGATTTTCTTAAGGATCATTTTCATTGGCCTCACATAAAAAGAGATGTAATTAAAGTGTGTGAAATATGCATTGTTTGTAAAAAGGATAAGTTTACCATTTAACCACATGGTCTATACATGCCATTAACTATGAATTTTGTGCCTGGTTTACCCAGGTCTAGGAGGGGTAATGAATCAATTCTTGTGGTTGTTGATAGATTTTCTAAAATGGCACACTTTATTGCTTCCTCAAAAGTTGATCATGCTCATAATGTTGCAAACTTGTTTTTCAAAGATGTGGCTAGATTGCATGGAATTCCTAGAACTATTGTTAGTGATAGGGATACCAAATTCTTAAGTTATTTTTCGAAGGTGCCTTAGGGGTTGTTGGGAACTAAATTGTGTTTTTCCACTAAGAGTCATGCTCAAACGGATGGGCAAACGAATGTGGTAAATAAGACCTTGGGAACCTTGTCAAGAGCCACAATCAAAAAGAATTTGAGGGCTTGGGAAGACTGTTTACCTTTCATTGAATTGTCTTATAATAGATGTGTGCATTCTTCTACTTAGTATTCTCCATTTGAATTGGTTTATGGAATTAACCTTTTGAACCTCTAGATTTGACCCCTTTGCCTTTGAATGAAGTTTATAGCTTAGATGGAAAAAGGAAGGCTGAAATGACCAAGAAGTTGCATGCCAAGGTAAGGGAGAACATCCAAATGGAAACTCAAAGATATGCCAATCATCACAACAAGTGAAGGAAGGAAGGAAATGAAATTCAATGTTGGTTATTAGGTTTGGATTCACTTGAGGAAGGAGAGATTTCCTCAATCTAGAAAGACAAAGCTTGAGCCAAGGGGAGATGAACCATTTCAGATCATAGAGAAGATCAATGATAATACTTACAAAGTAGATCTCCAAGGTAAGTATAACGAGAGTTGAACTTTCAATGTTAGTGAATTTTCTTCTTTTGATGTAGATGGAGCATATTTGAATACGAATCCTTTCAAGGTGAGTTGGAATGATGGAGATCCAACACCTATGATACCTTCCGGACCTATTACAAGATCTAGAGCATCCAAGTTGAGGCAAGCATTGACCACATTTGTGCAAAGGATCATCTTCGAAGAACAACCATAGATGGATGAAGAGAAACCAAGGAATAAATTCAACTTATGGATGATAGAAGACATCAATGAGGAGTGTACAATCCAAGAACAATCCCTTAAGAGTCTTGGGAATCAAGTTGGAGAGCCTAGGAAGGCTTGGGAAGAAGTTGGCACGATGCAAAATGAGTGTGCCGCAGAGATGGCACGAGCAACAACCAGATGGCGCGACAGAGCACTATTCGGCGCTCAACAATAGACCAGCCGATGTCGGATGCGAGCACCCGATGGCCCTGGAAAATTCCAGTAGCTATCACGCTCTCCATCCGATGCTAACCTCTCTTGACTTGGTGTCGGATGCCCCTTTCACCTGTTTTGTCCTTAATGCGATCTTGACCATATTTGGATGATTTCACTTGATTTTATTGACTTTTCTTTGTCTTTTAAGCTATTTTAGAGGGTTAGCAAGGTCTTTAATCACTCTTAGGGCTTCGTAGCGTGGAGACTATAAATAGTTCTCTATTTGTATTTTGCAAGACAACTTATTCTATATACATGAATTGAGAGAATCCTTTTGGATTAAACTCCTGTTTTCTTGAGTGTTCATCTAATAGCCCTTCTAGGGTTCTTAGTCAGACTTTTCAATTCTTCAATACTTGGTTAGGGTTGATGAAACCCAAGCTAATAGATCATATTGGAAGAGAATCATAGTTTTTGATAATCTAGCTTGAAACCTTTAATGAAGTCTTGGGTTGATCTCAAAAGAGATTTTGAATGAAGAATCCATGTAAAATTTGAGATCACATCACTAATAGAGAGTATCTGATGTTTATTATGCTTGAATGGGAGATTTGGAAATCAATTATATAATGCCTTATGGAGTCATAAAGCTTTAGGACTTTTGGTGTGTGCTTTCAATGGAGAATCTTTGTTTTCTTGGTGCCTAAATTGGATATTTGTGCTTGGCTATATTGCTCTTGTTCATGAATTCATTGTAAGCTGAAGGAGGATCATTTCTACTAAAGAATGGCCTCAACCTTTTAAGGAACAAAGAGTAAGGCATCTTTATGACACTTAACGAAGAAAGATGATCAATGCCTAGTTCTTGAGAGCTTGGATGCTCATGGTAAGATTCATACTCATCTTTTAATCCATGATAGTGACAATTCTATTCTCTATGTAGGTCTTGAAGATTCGAGGATGAATCCTTCTGGGGTGAGGGGAAATTATGGATATCCAAAGATGCTAGGTAATGAAGCCTTGTACAAGAACTTGTATTTCAAAAACAAATATCAAGCTTCGGGAATGAAGAAAGTTTTGGATCAAATGGCTCAAAGAATTGAAGAACTTGAAGCCTCCTTTAGAGGTGTTCTTACAAATGCATGGAGATTTACATACAAAGATTTACACTTCAAGTTTAAGCCTAATGAACAATTGAAGTGAAAAACACACCATGGAATGCCCAAAATCAATCCATGACAACCCAAGAAGAAAGAGCCGAAGAAGGAAAAGAAAACAAGCGAAATGGAGCCAAAATGGAAGAGGAATACATATCTATCAAAGAAAGACCACAACCTTTAAAGAGAGCATGGTAAGACATAGTTAAGTTCTTCATTCCATGAAGGTTCACTTGGAGCTCTTGGGTAAGTATTCTTTAAATTCTTCAATCAATGTTAGTGATCATTCTCTTTCCTAGATAGGACTTAAAGATTTGAGGATGACTCCTTTTGAGATATGGATATCAAGGTGCTATCAAGACATTGGAGAACTCATGGAAGCTACCATATGAGGAGCTAAGAGGATTCAAATTCAATCCTAAAGAAGATGGAGCTTCAGGGTGAAATTCAATGAAGAGATTGAAGAGTTACAAGATAAAGAAGTTTATTTATGCCTACAAGACTTATGCTTCAAGCATAAGCATGACACTTTGAAGAGGATGATAGCAATGTTGCATGCTAAGTTTAAAGAAGTTATTGTTGAAGATGATTAGCAAGTTGGAGAGCTTTGTGATGTATTCAAGAATGAATACTTATATGAGGAATTAGGAGGCTTGAATACAAGTTTAAACATGCATTAAAAGATGTCCAAGAGGTGACCAATTGAAGCCAAATCAAATCAAGCCAACAAGGAAGGAAACAAGCCAAGAAAAAGGGGAAAAATGCCTAACTAGTCCAATGACCGACTCTGATGATAGCAACACCTGCAGGAGACTGAAGTGCTGGGGCTAACCATGTTGGACATGCCCTAAGAACATATGATGATTTTACTTAATTGGCATAACTTTGTATCATGATGCTATTTATATCATTATATAATTTACTTTTATATCTGTGTTTCATTAAATAAGTTATATAATGTTTTTAGAATAGTTTATTTCTATTCTTAAAACGTCCTTAGTCAAGTGTTATTGAGATTAGGATGCCAATTACACACTGAGACTAGTATGTGTTGATTGATGATAGCTATCATGGATATGAGATATCAAATCATCACATAGGTACACATAGAGTAACGTGTACTGGATTGACCCACCATGAAATCACTTCATGGATTGTTATATGAATGTCATGAGTGATTTCGTTGTGATAATTATGTCGCATCTTTTGACTTGAGGTCATCAGAGATTCCTGCATGAAAGATTGTATACTTTGATATTGTCAAACGTCACTCTTAACTGAGTGGACAATAAAGGCATGTATTGAGTATGTCCTAATTTGTGCTGTGGAATGTTGAATGATCAAGATAGGATTTGTTACTCATATAACAAGAGAGTGATATCTAGCATTCTTGGTTGAGTGAGATTATGAAATGCATGGCCATGCTTGGATAAGTAGATATGAGATATTTATCTTATTCGGTTTAAGTAATCTACTTGGGGTTGAGAATTCAGATATTGAACTTTATGAGTATGACACATTGCATGACTCGTGTTCAATTATGACTTCTAAGACAAAGAAATTAAAACATGTTATTTTTTATCACAGAAGGTTTTGTCTTATCATCGAAATTCTCATTAATTGCATAGCAATAATGTGTTGCTAGACACCGCATATTGTACATGACATTAAATATCTTTTCTGTTAAATGCCAATTTTACGAGGACCTATTAGGTCAGATATTCAGCACTTATGCCTGAATGGGTAGAATCTCATTTGGGATCCAAACGTAATTAACTAAAGTTGTTTAGGCTAATTCACGAATAGGAATTAACCACATGTAATTAAGAGTTAATTATGTGATTAAATTGTATTTTTCCAGGTTCATTGAACCTGAACAAATTTTTCTCAGTCACACTCCGATAGGCCTCTCGTTTTGAATTCAAATCAAAATTCAAAAAACGAGATTGATTTATCCAGAAGACATCTTATCACGAAGTCTTCTAGGGTTTTTCAATAGGACGCTTCTCTTTTTCTGTAGAGGTCCTTTTTTTTCTATCAGAGTGTCTGCATAAAAAAATAAAATAAAATAAATAAAACAGAGAGTTTAGAGAAACTGAAAAACGAGAAAAAACAATATTCACGATTAAATCTAGCAGTTCAATCGTGTTTATCCCGTTGCTGTGTTCGTGAGAAGTACACTAAAAACAGACGTTCGTGTGACGAAGTAGAGGCAAAGGTCGGAGACTTTTGCTGGTGACTGTAAACAGATTCCGATCTTCTATTTGAAATATTGAACAAGGTAATGTCTATACCCTCTCTAGACTCCCTCCGATTGATACCTGGATGAGGTTTGTTTGTGGCCTTCCCTTCAAACCGGCCCTGGCACTGGCCAACTAACTGGCTCCGGTCAACCTTGTTGCAACCACACCAAATTTTGGTTTTTGTTGGTTTTGTTGGTTTCTTCTTGTTATTTTGATTATCTATTAAGGGTACTTATGTCTAATCACCCTACCCAAGAATTATTAGGTTAATTTAGATCTTTGGGACTATTTATAGTCCTCATCTTTGTATATTTGATAACACTTTTACAAACAACATGATAATGTGATATGGATTAAACATCTTTTCTTCTTGAGTGTCCTTGTAACAACTCTTCTAGGGTTCTTAGTCTAAGTCTTGAGTTCTTCAATACTTGACTTGGTAATTGAATTGAATTGATGAAATTCAAACTAATTAGACACATTAGAAGGCAATCATGATCAATTAGTATCTATCTTGAATCTCTTAATGAAGTATTGGGTTGATCTCAAATGGGTATGTCTTTGGTTGACTTGCATGAAGAATCCATTTCAGATTTGAGATCACATCAACTTTTGTGTCGTTCTTTTTAATGAAAACACATGGGCAAACAGATCATTATTATAAACCTTACTCCATAGGTACTCACTAAGGCGTTCATACCACATTCGCCCGAACCGTTTTAGTCCATAAAGAGACTGATTCAATTTAATTGAATATCTATCACGAGAATCTGGTCTTATTGCCTCTAGCAGTTAAAATCCCTCAGGGACTTTCATATAGATGTCATGATCCATGGATCGCCGTAACGACATCCACCATATCGAGTCCTTCTCATATAGCCAAACTAATCGAATAACGAAAAGTTATTGCATCCACCACAGGAGAATATGTCTCTTCAAAATCAATTCCAGGATGTTGGATAAAACCTTGTGTGACTAGTCAGGCCTTATAACGAACAGCTTTATTTTGTTCATTTCTCTTTTGCACAAGTACCCATTTATACCCAACACGATTTACGTCAACTGGCATTTGGTTTCACTTCTTCTAATGAGCTTAACTCGACAAAAATGGCTTCTTTCCACTTAAGCCAATCATCCCTCAACCTACAGGCTTTCGTCCAATGTAGGTTCTAAATCCTCATCATCATATATGATATTATATGCAATAGTAATAGCAAAACCTGTGTCAACACATTTTTTCCATCAGTCATATCTTTTTCCTATCAAGACATAGTTCATTGAGATCACATCATTGTCATTGCGCTTGTTCACAATGTCTTTTTGTTCATTTACAATATTTTCTGCTACCTTATTATCATCTTTAATATGAACTATGACTAGGGCATCTTCGAGAAGTGATATACCCCCAACTCCTTCTAAATTAGATGGAATAATATTTGCTCCCTTTCTTTTTTGAGTGTTCTTATCTTTAGCACCAACAGGTCTGCCACGTTTCTGGCGAAATTCACTTGCTTGTCCTTGAAGGACATCAATTTTAATGAGAGCATTAGCAGCCGAAATATAAGACTTTGTTACTCATTTGAGATCAAAAAATGCATCTGGCAGATGATTAGCGAGTTTTTGCAAGTGAATTATTTTCTAAACCTTATGTTCAATCTGATTAGTATGAGTATTAAAATGAGAAAATGAAGGAAAGCTCCATCTAATCTCATAAATTTTGGTTTCCTGACTGCTTTTAAATTCCCCCCAATGTTGGGAACATTGCCTCGTCAAAATGACAATTATCCAATCGAAGCATTGAATTGGTCTCTAGTCGTAGGCTCAAATTATTTAATTATTGATGGAGACTCACAACCAACATATATTCCCAATCTCCTTTGCGAACCCTCTTAGTCCGTTGTAGTTAAGCAATCAGTAAATAAAACTACACATCCAAATTTGTGGAGACTGGAAATATTTGGTTCCCTTTCCTTGAACCAATTGTAAAAAGGAAACGGGATTCTAACTTGTTGGTCGAAATCTAAATAACGTAGTTACATGGCATGTCCCTAACCCAAAGATGGCCATTTACTTCTCAATTGAATCTTTTTTATAAAGGATTCAGCAAGACCATTCTGGATATGAACATAAGGCATAGGATGTTCTAAATTTATTTCGATTGATTGACAATACTTATCAAATGTTTTCAATGTAAACTCGCATTATCAAGACGTATGCTTTTGACATTTGGCCCTAGAAATATGATCTCAGTTTTATTATTTGTGCCAATAGCCATGAAAGGATAAATTTCTTAATGAGAGCAAGCAAACATAAGCCCATCAGGTACAGGAATCAATAAAGATCATGAAATATTAACAAGGTCCACAAGGTGTCACTTAGTATTCTTTCTAGAAATACTAGGGATTCAACATAGGCTTTAAAAGTTGAGGGCCTCGTTTTATGTTTGTCTTTCAAACATGCAGCACATATGAACTCTTTAGACTGAAAAACCTTCTTATTTTTCAATGAGTAGCCAAAATGTGTTTTCAAGAATACAGCGAGTCAACTTGAGCTTAGATGACCCCAATGATGATGTCATATAAAAAAATTCATAGGTGAGCTCCAAGCTAACCAAATTGTGTACTTCAATCATTTCCATTCAGGTATAGTACAATCCGGACCATAAGCATGATATTTTCTCAAATATTTGCTTTGTTCCCTACTTGGAACATGTAATACAAAGATATTCAATACCTTTGTCATCCATCGTTTCAATATGATATCTATTTACATGAATATCCTTAAAACATAGCAAATTTCGATAGGACTTAGTCGAGAATAGAGCATCTTTAATGCTTAATTTCGTGCCACCAGGCAGCGAAATATGAGCCCTTCCGGAGCCATCAATAATTCGTGTACTACCCGAAATAGTTTGAACATTTGAGACATTCATAGGCAAATAAAAACATAATCTACATGTCTCAAGATCGTATGTGGCAGACCACTGTCTATAAGACATGTTTCTTTTCCTTGTTCCGAATTCGACATATCTTAAACAAAAGCAAGTAACGTAAATAACAAACTACATCTCTTGGTTCAAACCATAATAGCTATTATCAATAAAATAATTGGAGCCATCAAGAAAATCATCTATATCAGGTGAAGTATCCTCAAAGAATGATTTATGATTTTCTTTAACAATTGCTGATTTGAATTGATTGCCTTGGACAACTATTTCTCTTTATTTTTGAGACGAGTTTGATAAGTATCAACAAGTTGCTTCGGTGTCCGGCAGGTTTTGATCCAATAACCTTTCATGCCACATCTAAAGCATTCATCTTTGCCTTTAATAATTGATTTCTAGTCACTTGTAGCTTCATCTTTTATATCCTGTCTCTTGATATTTCTAGTTTACTTGCTTTGATATCACATCCTCGTTTATTGTTACAACGAGTTCCATGATTTTTTGGGATAGCAACATGTGCTTTTGGTCTAGTGGCCGAACCAGTTGTCCTCCATTGATTATTTTCCATAAACAATTCATTATTTTTCTATTCCACAAGTAAACAAGAAATAAAATCAAAATATTTCTTGAAGCCTTTTTCATGATATTTCTATTGCAATGACACATTTGATGCATAAAAGGTTGAGAAGGACTTCTCAACCATGTCCAAATCAATGATATCTTGCCCACATAATTTCAATTGGAAACTTATTTAGTACATGATAGAATTATAGGTGCTTATAGATTGAAATTCTTGCAGCCTCAAATGAATCCGTTCATAACGAGCCTTATGGAGGATTACCATCCTTAAATCTTGAGGATCTTCAATAGTAAGATACTCGGATCTCAAATTTTCATAGAGACGGAGTCTCAACATGATCAAGGCCTTTACCTTATGCCTATTTGAGGAATTATTAATCTCAACAGTAGTCTCTTCCAAGCCATCTGCTTGATAATGTAATTTGGCGTCCAAAATCCAGGAGAGAGAGTTTTTACCTGATATGTCCAACAAAGGCAATAACAAGCTTTCCAACTTTCCTCCGTGCATGGAAATACTTGAATATGCATGAGACATATTGAAAACAAAAAGGAAAGTAAAGGGAAATATTGTACCTTAATAAGAAGGAGCAAGATCGAAACTTTTTTTTTTTTCCAGCCTTGGAACCAAAATTGAAACTATATGCGGCCTTTAGCAATGGCTAGAGACTCGTGCTGATAATAGGTTGTAAGATAATGAAAGAGCATAAGAGTTTGAAAGAAATAATTTGAAATTATCTTTCATCCATTGATGTGTCAATTTGTAAATGAGAGCCTTCCTTTTTACAGAGGCTATGGACAACTATGAAGAGCCTCTGCTTACACTGATTTTTTTTACAAATATATATATATATATATATATATATATATATATATATATATAAAATAT